>SNQJ01S0093248.1:10204-21166 GCA_010110895.2 Picea sitchensis
CAATCAGTGTTCTACATGCCCTAGATTATGTATGATGAAACACTTATCTATATGTACTCTCACACACTCTCTCTCTACCCCCCTCCTCTCTCCCTCTCTCTCCCTCCCTCCCACTATCTCTCCTCACTCTCCTACATCTACCATCTCTCTCCAACTTCTCTTACTCTACCCCCCCTCTTGGTCTTCCTCTCCCACCATTTCACACTCTCAAAAAATCCATCTAAATCCCATTCTCCCTTTACCTCTTGCATCTAACCGTGTCTCTCTTTCTCCCTGTATCCCCTTCCCTCTCTCTCCCCCACTCTCCCCACCTTGCTCTCTTTTCTTCTATCTAACACCCCTTCCCTCTCTCCCCCCCTTCCTTTATCTCTCTCTCTCTCTACCCTCACTCTCTTTCTCCCTCTCCCTCACTTTGACACACTCTCTTTGTCTTCCCCTCTCCCCCTCTCACACTCTCTTTCTCTCTCTCTCTCCACCCCCCTCTCTATATCGCAAGGAAATAAATGGCCTTGACCTAGACATGTCAAAACGTACCTAGACCTAGACTTAGCAATACCTAGACATGGAAAGACCTATACCATGAACTAGACCTATAATATGACCATGAACTAGACCAATACCATGACCATGACCTAGACCTATACCACGACCATGACCTAGACCTTGACCTAGAGATTGACCTAGACCATGACCTAGATTCCCTAGCTCCATCTAAGACTAGGGATAAGCTATACTCAACCCTTAACCCCCTCCATACTTGAACCTTAAGTGCACTATGCATATACCTCTTGTTAAATGCTCCACAACCATTACACCCACATCTTGGCGCTCTAACCATTGCTCTATGCTTCAAAACACTTTCAATCCTAAGCCCTTAGCTCCTGTTTTTCCGCAAACACCTATATATATTTATTCATGAATATGTTTCTTCTATAATAAATGGTATATACATTGCATTAAGAGCACACATGTTTTCTTGTGACTTGAAAGCCTTGTAGTTGTGTGATGATCCATTCCCAACATGAGTGCGTGTGCGTTCTTGGAATGCACATGTATTTCACGAATGTGCGCATGTTCCTTCTAGGAATTTTAATGTGCAAAGAACACTCCTATACCTCATCTATCTCAAAAAATCGAACAATCCTAACATTTTCACGCAAAAATAGTAGGAAAAAACTAGTTTTTGTTATTTTTGTCTTGTTTAATTCATAGACAATTTTGTGTTATTTCAAGACAATTGTGGGAAGAATTGGAAGACAAATTTTTCCAAGTGGAATTGGAATTCTTGGTTGTGTCTTCTTTTGTCTTGTGTTTTCTTGGAATTGGAAGACAATTTTTTTCAATTTGAATTTTTACTTGTGTCTTCTTGTGTAATACCGAGACAAATTTGTCCAATTGGAATTGTTAGTTGTGTCTTCTTGTGTAATATCAAGAAAAGTTTTTCCAATTGGAATTTTTAGTTGTGTAATTCCAATTTGTTTTTATCCAATTGGAATTGGAATTGTTCATTGTGTCTTCTTATGTAATACCAAGACAAATTTTTCGAATTGGAATTTGAATTGTTAGTTGTGTCGTCTTTTCTAATACAAAGACAAATTTTTCCACTTGGAATTGGAATTGTTAGTTGTTCCTTCTTTTGTAATACCAAGACAAATTTTTGGTGGGGTGCTTGGAAGCCAATTTATCTCTTTAAACACGGGGAAACTATGGAATTGATAAATAAAGTCCTCAAGAAAACATAAACCCATCGAAAATGTAGAAGAAGAAAGAGAAAAGGCAAAGTTACATATGTCAAAGTGTAGGCTTTCAAAGGAGGGAATCCAATTTAGCGGAATATATGTTGATGTTGCTTCTCCTCCATCACCACAAGCAAATATAAGGAGTTTAGTAGAGAACAATCCAATTAGCATATCATCAAGACAACTTGTTTTGGATGACCCGATGATGGAGGGATTTCTTGGAGCTGATTATACAATGAATGAAATTAGAGCGACAACTGGTGCAGAACATTGTGGTGAAGAAGTTCTTGTGGTGCAACATATCATTCGACAATTAGATGTTCCAGAAAAAAGTCAATCTGATGTCCACTATCCTCCCATAATTGATCTTCCATTGATTGAAGGGGAAAGAACCGCACCATTGTTAACTCCTTGACATGGAGGTCAAGAGTGTCAGAATAGGGGTTCATTGTCCCTACCTATATTGGGCAGTGTGCGATGAAGAAATCCTTAAAACATTAAGGTGGATGAAAGTGGTCTATAATCACTTGAAGGCAAGTTACCTAAATGTACGACTCATTATCATTCTTATAAAATCATTAAATAATATTTTGAACCAAAATATGATGCCACTAAATTTCAATTATTTTTTTCTTTGTTTAAATCTATATGTTTGACTAATGTTGGGAGAATTTTAGGCATTAAAATAATCAAAAGTTTAGAAACAAGTAATGACATTGTTAGGAACCTTGTGGATTATTTTCACATAATTGGTAATAAATATCATTTTAAAGACCAAAATGCAGCCTGACATGTCTTGTCACAATCAATTGTTAGCAATATCAAAAGAAAACATCATTTTCTACAAAATAACTCTCATCTCATGAAATGTAATATCAAAACCCTTAGAAAGTATTCTCATAGATGATATAGATTCATAACACAATTCGTAACACATGTTGTTTTAGATATCACATTGATTATGGTTATTTTTATGACACACACACACACACACATATTTCATGTATTGCATAACACCATTTTCCAATAATGCTCCATTATATTTCCATTGTCGTCATCTAGAGACTTTGTTCACAACATCCTGTGTAGAAGGCTAAAGGGTTGTACATTTTACCAAAACTCTTGCTTAGATGGGAAATGCCCTAGGTGTGGTGGAATGACATTACTAAGAAAGTGCATCTGTGTAAGTGATGAGTATGATTTGGCCAGGAAGGAGGTTTCCTTGAAAGTATTTAAATATGTCACATATGATATTTATGGAGGGAAGAAAAGAAAAAAGATACAATTGGTGACTTCCCAGGTATGATTATGCGACTTCATGAAGGACTTTGTCAAAAACGCATGAAAATATGTTCAACATGTCCATCTCACTCAATGACGGGACGAACATTTTAGAATATGCAAAGATACATTTCTCATTTTTATGGTCTTATCAATGGTTGATTTTGTTGACAACTACACCCTTCAACTACAAAATGAGATTCAAAGCCAATATTCTCACTCAAAGAAGGTTAGCATAATGGTCCATATTACATACATGCATGGGATAGATAGTAAAAAAGAAAACAAAGTTATATTGAAGGAATCTCACATATACATAGGTGATGATCAATGACATGACTTATCCTATGCACAACATTGCTTTCAGTTGTTTTAAAATCACCTTAAGGAAAATACCATACATATGGATCAACTTTGGATTTGGTTAGATGGTTACTCAAGCCAGTTCAAAAATGTTCGTGTATTTCAATGGTTGTGTGTGTTGCACAAAAAAATCAAGGTACCACACATTTGAAACTATTTTGAGTCCGGGCATGAGAAAGGGGAGCATGATGGAGTAGGCACATGCATAAAAATAACATTACAAATGGAATAAATGAAGTTCACAACTACTCTCATTTTAGATGTGAAATCCATTGTTGAATGGTGTTCTTCAGTAATGGGAGAGGGAACAAGAACCCATGAAGACCAATCACACATGAGAGTACATGTATATAGATATTTTTGGGAGGTGGTCGATGTATCTCAATCAAAGTGGTATGAATGAAAAAAAATCCAGTGCACTCGTGGATTCCATTCAGTTTGAACATCATACAATACAATAGTTCAAATATGGACGAGAAAACTCTCTTGCTTCTGTGGTCAATGTATTAGTAATGAATGAGATTATTGTGAATCGACATAATGGGTTGATACATGATATCGTGTGTCACTCCACATTGGTCAACGCATATCTATGGAATTATCCCAGTTGGAGGAGGACAAATCAAATATTTCAGCAGATTATGATAACATCTTGAATCTCATAGTTCCAGGTTCAGTGAAACCTTCTATTAAATTTTGAATAACTATCATCAATGTTTTATTCCTTGTTCATTTAGTGGACTCACGTTTTGGCACTTCATTTTTTGTAGTGAACACATACGTAGTAGTTGGACCAAGAGGTAATGAGTGGGTCAATGATTATTGGTTGGCACATTTCTTAGAGGGAAATCAAAACCTCATACGATCAATAACAGTCTCCGAAGGCATTGAATTTATGATTAGGTTTATGGCTATTAAAGGAGAATATCTTAAACAAGATAAAAGAACATGGAATAAATGTGCTTATGTATTATAATATTATAGACCAGGTGAAGTTGTATACCACTTTATGAACTTGGTTGTTGCTACAAACTTCCAACTACAAACAATTTCAATTAAGAACTCATCAAAGGTACGATAATTCTTTCATTACTCTGAGAATGAGAAGTTAATGTAGACCATCAATATTAGAAGTGATCTTTATGGTCTACTTAAATGACCATAGATATGTAAAAGGAATAATTGAAAAAATATTTTAAATTCATGAATCATTGAAATTTTGGCTTCATGCTATGGTTGTTATGGTATTCTTGTATGTTGTAGTTATTTTTTGTTGTTAGGGAACTATGTTTATCCTTCCCTTTCCTTTACTTTGCTTGCCTTTCCTTTCCTTTTCAATCCATGCCTTTCCTTTCCATTCCATGCCATGTCATTCCTTACCATGCCTTGCCTTGCCATGTCATTCCATGCCTTGCCATGCCATTCATTTCCTTTCCTTTCCATGCCATGCCTTTCCTTGCCATGCCATGCCTTTCCTTTCCATGCCATGCCATGTCATGCTATTTCTTTCCATGTCATGCCATGCATTTCCTTTCCTTTCATTTATTTTCTATGCCTTTCCATGCCATGCCTTTCCTTTCCATGACATGCTATGCCTTTCCATGCCATGAATTTACTTGCCTTTCCATCCCTTTCCTTGCCATTCCATGCCATGACATGCCATGCCATGCCATGCATTTCCTTTCCTTTCCATGCCATTCATTTTCATGCCATGCCTTGTCATGCCATTCCATTCCTTTCCTCTCCATGCGATGCCTTTCCATGCTTTTCCTTGCCATGCTATTCCATGCCTTTCCATGCATTTCCTTCCAATTCCATGCATTTCCATGACATGTCATGCCTTTACATAAAATGCCTTTCCTTTCCATGCTATACTATGCCATGCCTTGCATTTCCTTTACTTTCCATGCCATTCCATGTCACACCTTGCGATGGAATTCCTTGTAATGCTATGTCATGCCTCGCCATGCTATGTCATGCCTCGCCATTCCATGTCATGCCTCACCATGCCTTTCCTTGACTTTCCTTGCCATGCCATGTTATTCCATGCCTTGTATTTCCTTTCCTTACCATGCCATGCAATGCCTTTCCATGTCATTCCCTACCTTGCATTATCATTCCATTCATGTCATTCCATGCCTTGCCACACCATGCCATGTATTTCCTTGCCTTGCCTTTCAATGCCATACCATGTCTTTCCATGCCTTTCCTTTCCATTCCATGCCTTTTATTTCCATGCCATGCAATGCCATGTCATGACATGCCATGTCATTCCATGCCATGCCTAGCCTTTCCATACCATACCTTTCCATGCCTTTCCATTTCATTCCATGCCTTGCCTTTCCATGCCATGTCTTTCCATGAATTTTCTTGCCATACCATGTATTTCCATGCCTTTCCTTACCATGTCATGCCTTGGATTTCCATGCCATGTCTTTCCTTGACATGCCATGCCTCAAATTTCCTTTCCTTTCCATGCCATGCCTTTCCTTTCCATGCTATGAAATTACATGCGTTCCATTTCCTTTCCTTTCCATCCCATGTCATGCCTTCCAATATTATTCCTTGTCATTCCATGACTTTCCTTGCCATGCCATGCCTTGCATTTCCTTCCCTTGTCATGCCATGCCTTGTTATGTCATGCCTTTCCATGCCATACCATGCCTTTCTATATCATTCTTTTCCATTCCATGCCTTGCATTTCCTTTCCATGCCATGCCATGCCATGCCTTGCATTGCCTTGCCTTTCCATGCCATATATTGACTTTCCTTGGATTTCCTTTCCATTCCATGCCATGTCATGCCATTCCTTTCCATGCCTTACCATGCCATATCATGCCTTTCCTTTCCTTACCTTTCCAAGCCATGCATTTCCTTTCCATGACATGCCATTCCATGCCTTTCCATACCTTGTCTTGCCATGGCATTCCTTGCCTTGCCATGCCATGCCATTCCTTGCATTTCCTTTCCATTCCATGCCATGCCATGTCATGGATTTCATTTCCTTGCCTTTACATGCCATGCCATTCCTTTACATGTCATGTCATGCGTTGCCATTCCATTCCATGCCACGCCTTGCATTTACTTTCCTTTCCATGCCATGTCATGGCTTGCCTTGCCATGCCATTCAATGCCATGCCTGGCCTTGTATTACCATGGCATGCCTTTCCATTCCATGTCATACATTTCCATTCCATGCCATGCCATGCCATGACTTTGATTGTCTTTCCTTGACATGCCTTTCCATGCTTCGACATGCTATGCCTTGCCCTTTCTATCCTTACAACGTGTTAAATTGTCAAACATATGTAATAAGCATTGATCAAAACCCTAGTCCTAAAGATCCCGCAACAAACACTTTTCAGGGAAACTAAATGATAGTGAAGTGATCCAAATAGTTGAAACTCGATGCCCCAGATCTAATGCAACCCACAATTCATCCATCCACATCCCAGTTTGAGTTTTATAGTGAGTTTCAACTTGCCTTCTCAATCCATTTAGGGACATGTTGGAAATTTGGTGTAGGGACATGAAATCCAAACATAGTAGCATAAAGGAGTTCCATAAGATCTCGAACATATGTTTGGCCAAGGCCTAGTGACACACTACCCACAATCACCCAGTATAGTGTTCGCGAAAATTGACCTCTTGTTCATATTTTACACTATTCCGCAATGAGCAAAACCATAGTCCTAAATATCCTGCAACAAACACTTTTCCTGGAAACAAAATGATAACAAAGGGGCTATACTAGCTTAAATTTGGTTCCCTGGATCCAATGTAGTTGATAGTTCATCCATCTGAGTTTGGGTTTGAGTTTTATCACAAGATGCAACTCGCCTCCTCAAGCCATTAAGGGACATGTTGGCAATTTGGTTTGGGGACATAAAATCCAAACCAAGAAGCATAACAGAGTTTCATAATCTCCCACACGTCTATTTGGAAAAGGACCACATGACAACACTACCTACAATCACCCCACATAGTGTTCTTGAAAATCAACCTCTTGTTCATAATTTCCACTATGCCTCATTGAGAAAAACCCTAGTCACATAGATCCCACAATAAAAAAATTTATGAGCAACAAAATCAGAATGGTGGGCCCCACTACCCAAAACTTTGTACCCTGGATCCAATGCAACTAACGGTTTGTCCATTTGAGTCCCATTTTGAGTTTTATCATGATTTGCAACTCACCTCCTCAAGCCATTCAGGGACATGTTGACAATTTGGTCCAATGGAATAAAATACAAACCGAGTAGCATAACAAAGTTCCATAAGCTCTTGCACGTTTATTTGGCCAAGGCCCATGAAACCACACTACCCACAATCACCCAACATAGTGTTCTTGAAAATTGACCTCTTGTTCACAATTTGCACTATCCCTCATTGAGAAAAACGCTAGTCCTAGAGATCCCACAACAAACAATTCTCTGGGAAATAAAATGACAACATAGGGGCCCCAATAGCTAAAATCCAATGCCCCAGATCCAATGCAACCGGTGATTCATCCACCTGAGTCTCGTTTTGAGATTTATTGCGATTTTCAGCTTTCCTCCTCAAGCCATTCAGGGACATGTTGGAAATTTTATCCGGGGGCATAAAATTATAATTGAGTATCATAATGAAGTTATGTAATATCCTACACATTTTTTTTGGGAAAGGCCCATGCTATTATTCTACCCACAATCACTCGACACAATTTTCTTGAAAATTGACCTCTTGTTCAAAATTTGTGTTATGCGTCATTGAGAAAAACCCTAGTCCCGAAGATCCTGCAAAAAATTATTTTTCAGGAAACTGAATGATAGGGGAGGGTCCCCACTAGCTAAAACACAATGCCTCAAATCCAATGCAACCAATGGTTCATCCATATGAGTCCTGATTTGAGTTTTATCGTGAGTTACAACTCGCCTCCTCAAGCCATTTATGGACATGTTGAAAATTTGGTTCACGGGTATAAAATACAAACCGAGCAGCATAATGGAGTGTAGTAATCTCCCACACGTCTATTTGGCCAAGGCCCACATGCCCATTCTACCCACAATCACCCGACACAGTGTTCTTGAAAATTGACCTCTTGTTCATAATTTGCACTATGCCTCATTGAGCAAAACCCTAGTCCCAAAGATCCTACAATAAATGCTTTTTTGAGAAATGGAATGACATCAGAGGGGCCTCATTAGGTGAAAATTGGTGCCCTGAATCCAATTCCATCGAAATTTGATCCATTAGAGTCTCAGTTTGAGTTTTATTGTGAGTTGCAACTCGCCTCCTCAATCCATTAAGGGACATGTTGACAATTTGGTTTGGGGGCATAAAATCCAAACCGAGCATCATAACAAAGTTCTGTAAGCTCCTAGATGTATGTTTGACCAAGGCCCACATGACCATGCTACCCACAATCACCCAAAACAATGTTCTTTAAAATGAACCTCTTGTTCAAAATTTTCACTATCCCTCATTGAGAAAAACCCTTATCTTGGAGATACTACAACAAACACTTTTTTGAGAAATGGAATGAGAGAGAAGGGGCCCCTCTAGATGAAAATAGGTGACTTGGATCCAATGCAACCAATGGTTCATCCATATGAGTCTTGGTTTGATTTTTATCACGATTTTCAAGTGGATTCCTCAATCCATTCAAGGACATGTTGGGAATAGATGTAGACCTAAACCATGACCATGACATAGTCGACCTAGACCTAGACCTAAACCTACAACTAGACCAATACCTGGACCTACACCATTACCATGACCTATATCATGACATAGACCATGACCCATACCATGACTTAGACCATGGAAAGACAAGGAATGACAAGGCAAGGCATGGCAAGGCAATGTCTAGGTATAGGTCTAGTTCTAGGTATGGAAATGCAATGAAATAAAAGGAATGTCATGGCATGGAAAGGCATATCATGGAAAGGCTAAGAAAATATAGACATGGCAATGAAAGACAATCCCTAGGTATAAGTCTAGTTCTAGGTCTATGTCTATGTCTATTTCTACATGCTATATCTTGTTAATAAAGTTATTGAGTTGAAAGATTAGTTTTTATTTCATTGATTTTAAATAAGGCCTTGAAGTTATGTTGTTTTTCATGAAATCGAAAATAAATTGTGGATCCATAATATAATGAGACTACACCATAAGGATGGAACATAAACCTATTTAGTGACATCCCTTTCTATGTAAATCCTATTAATTATGATAATCCATGTTTCACAACTATGATGATACCTAATATATATGAATAAAGAGAGCTTATGTTATGACATTGAAATTCACATGCAACTATTTTTTCTAAGATAGATGGGATACCTTGTTGTATAATTGCATGCTTAATGAATCCTTTGATTGTAATTTTTAGGTATTAAACTTGTTCGTTTAGTATAAGCATTATTTTTTTTAAGAAAAAAAAAGGTATGATACATGAATGCCATTAATTTTTTATTAAATTAACTTGAAAATAAATTCTCTCTAATGACAAAAAATAACTATATTTTTACAAACAAATAGTTTTATTAATATCGTAATGAAAGTACCTTTTAGATGAATTGGGGTTACCCAAGGAAAGGAAAGGAAATGAAAGAAAAGGAAATTCAAGACAAGGCAATCAAAGGCATGGCATGGAAAGTCAAAGAAACGCATGGAATGGCAAGTTACGACAAGGCATGGCATGTAAATTCAAGGCAAGCCAAGGCATGGCATGACAATGCAAGGTATGGAATAACATGCCATGGCCTAGCAAGGAAAGGTAAAGAAATGCATGACAAGGCATGACATAGGATGGTAAGGCAAGGCATGACATGGAAAGGCAAGGAATGACATGGCATGGCAAAGAAAAGCATGGAAAACCACGAGATGGAAAGGAAAGGCATGTCATGGAAATGAAAGGAATTGCATAGCAAGGAAAGACATGGAATGACATGACATGGAAGGGAAAGGAATGGCTTGAAAAGGAAAGGAAAGGCACGGAAAGGAAAGACATGTAAAGGAAAGTCATGGAAAGGCATGGCATGTCAAGGTAAGGCAAGGGAAGGAAAGACTTGGAAAGGCAAGGAAAGACAAGGAATCTCATGGCATGGCAAGAAAAGTGCTAGAAAAATAGGACCGTGGAGCAATAAAATAAAACAAATGCAGAAACAAAACACAGAAGATACACAATACAATAGAGACACATATTTATGTGGTTTACCAAGTGTGGGCTATGTCCACCAAAGAAATTTATGGGTCCTTCCTTTATTATTATCCAACAAATGAAGGGATACAACCTACAACAAAATCCACTGTAACTTCCTCTTCTTTCTCTCGCAGTCTCCTCTCTCATAATACAATACTCGCCATAATGCATAGCCACAATACATTTCACTCTTAACAGAGGGTTTCCTTCTAGGGAAAAAAACCCTAACATAATTTTTACCGTTAGATCTGCGACCTTATAATGAACGGTCCAGATTTACAATGAAATTACAATATACATTTACAAGGAAATTTTTCCTTCGGGGGCTTCGCCCCCAAACCCCCATCGAGGGACGCTGCCCCTGAACCCCCATCAAGGGCCCCCTTGCCCTTA
>SNQJ01S0093248.1:21176-41576 GCA_010110895.2 Picea sitchensis
TACTGTCTTTATCACCTGCCATATCTGAATCAACATATCCTTGTAGAAAAGTGTCTGAACCTCCAAAACATAATGCATGAGTAGCAATACCTCTCAAATATCTGAGAATCCACTTTATTGACTGCCAATGTTCTTTACCTGAATTGTTCATATACCTGCTCACAACTCCCACCGCATGTGCAATATCTTGTCTTGTGAAAACCATTGCATACATCAAGCTGCCAACTGCTGATGAATAAGGGACCCTACACATGTATTCTATCTCCTCTTGTGTCTTGGGACACATTTCCTTAGTTNCACATGTATTCTATCTCCTCTTGTGTCTTGGGACACATTTCCTTTGTTAATTTGAAATGGCTGGCCAAAGGTGTACTAACTGGTTTTTCATTCTGCATTGTAAACCTCTCCAACACCTTCTCTGTGTACTCACCCTAAGACAATGTCAATTTGCGATTTTTTCTGTCTCTTGTTATTCTCACGCCAAGGATTTTCTTTGCAGCACCCAAATCGTTCATCGCAAATGAATTGGATAATTTATTCTTGAGCATATTTATATCCTGCATATTAGACCCTCCAACAAGCATGTCATCTACATACAATAGCAAGATAATATAGCTTCCATTTTCTAGCCTTTTAAAATAAACACAGTGATCGGAATGACATCTACTATAACCCTGTTCTGTCATAAACCTGTCAAAATTCAAATACCACTGCCTTGGAGCTTGCTTTAGGCCATACAATCTCTTCTTCAACTTGCATACCAAATTCTCTTTCCCTTTGACCTCATACCCCTGTGGCTGTTGCATATAAATCTCTTCCTCCAAATCCCCATGGAGAAAAGCTGTTTTTACATCTAACTATTCAAGATGCAAATCTTCTACTTCCATAAGACTTAAAATAGTCCTAATTGAAGTCATTTTAACAACAAGAGAAAATATTTCATCAAAATCTATACCTTTCTTTTGTGCAAACCCCTTTGCAACAAGTCTATCCTTGTACTGCTTTTCTCCTCCATCTTCTTCCTTCAACTTGTAAACCCATTTATTCTGCAATGCTCTTTTTCCTGTAGGAAACTGAACCAAGTCCCAAGTCTAGGTATTTTCCAAGGAATCCATTTCCTCTTTCATTCCTTGCTCCCACTTCTTTTTGGTGTCTACCTACATTGCCTCTTCATAACATTCTGGTTCACTAGAATCAGTCAACAATAAATAATACAATGAAGGAGAGTATCGTTTAGGGGGTATACTTAACCTGGTAGATCTTCTAACAACACTTGCAGGTGTTTGAGGTACTTGCTGCTCTTGTTGTTGTACATTTTGATTTTCAGGTTCCTTTGGAATTTTTTTTCCAGTGATCTCATCAAGCACTGTGCATTCTTGTTTTTCTTCTTCCTGTTTCTTTTCTTGCAACTGATCTTTGTACATGACCTTCTCATTGAATATGACATCTGTACTCCTAATGATTTTTTTATTTTCATAATCCCATAATCGATAACCAAAATCATTAACACTGTATCCAATAAAGGTACACTTCTTGGATTTAGACTGAAGCTTTGTTCTATTTTCTTTATCAATATGGACAAATGCTTCACAACCAAAAGTTTTCAAAAAAGAACAGTTTACCTTTTTTTCGGTCCATTCCTCCTCTGGGATTATACCATCCAAAGAGCTTGAAGGTCCTCTGTTTATTAAGTACACAATAGTATCTACAACATCTTCCCAGAACTGTAAGGGTAAATCGGCATGCAATTTCATACTCTTTGCACGATCCATTATTGTCTTGTTCATCCTTTCTGACACACCATTTTCTTATGGTGTTCTTGGAACTGTATTCTCTCTACGAATCCCATGGTATGAAAAGTAATCATCAAACTCCTTATTGCAATATTCACCTCCATTATCTAATCTGAGACACTTCAAAATTTTTCCTGTCTCATTCTCAACTAAAGCTTTCCATTTCTTAAAAGTATCAAAAACATCATATTTTTGTCGAATGCAATACACCCAAGTTTTTCTAGTTGCATCATCAATAAAAGTAACATAATAATGAGAGTCACCAAGAGATGATACCTGAGCTGGTCCCCATACATTTGTATGCACAAGATCTAACCTTTCATTCTTCTTTTCTTTTCCAACTTTTAGAAATATGACTCTCTTCTGTTTTCCATAAACACAATTCTCACAGAAGTCCAAATCAACTTTTTTAAGATCTGGAAGCAAATTTCTTTTGTGAAGTATCTGCATACCCTTCTCACTCATGTGTCCCAGCCTATGATGCCACAATGCTGTATCCACTCCTATAGAAGCTAAATATATAGAAGAGTAATTATTACCAGTACATAAATACAATGTACCTACCTTTTCTCCATTTTCTATCACCAATGATCATTTGATGACCTTCCACGTCTTATCTATAAATATGGATACACAACCTTCACTTTCCAACTGCCCTGTTCAAATTAGATTTTTCCTTAAATCTAGAACATGTCTTACCTCTTTCAACAACCATTGGTTTCCATTTCCTTTCTTTATTTTTACCTTTCCCATTCCAACAATTTTGCATGGCGCATCATCACCCAAATGAACCTATCCAAAATCACCTTGAACATAATCTAGAAAATGTTTCCTATGGGGTGTGGCATGAAATGAAGCCCCTGAATCTACTACCCATCAATTAGAAATATTATCTACAGAAAGAATCAAAGCATCTTATAACACATCACTTGTTACATTTTCTTCCTGATTTCTCTCCTGTTGTCCATCTCTTTGTTTCTTTGGGGCTTTGCAGTCTTTCTTCAGATGTCCTTTCTTCCCACAGTTCCAACACTCTATCTTTCCAAGTCTGGATTTGGATCTACCCTTCCTATAATTCCCACGGTTCCCTGAGCCCTTTCCTCTATCCTTTTGTCTTCCCATGTTCTACATGTTCAACGCATTACCTGATGTCTCACCTATTCTTTTCCATCGCATTTCCTCACTATGGATAACACCAACAACATCATCAAATTTTAAAGTATTTGAAACAGAGACTAAGTTACTTACAACCACGACCAATTCGTTCCAGCTTTCTGGTAATGAGCACAAGATTAGAAGAGCCCTAACCTCATCATCAAACTCCACTTTTACAGAACTTAGTTGATTAGTAACCGTATTAAATTCATTTAAATGATCTACAACAGACCCACTTTCTGACATATTCATATTAAATAATCTCTTCATTAGAAATACCTTATTAGATGGCAAGCGTTTTTCATATAGTTTAGCCAACGCGTCCATCAGATCCTTCATTGTCTTTTCTTTTGAAATATTGAAAGCCATCGACGCTGCCAAGCTCAACCATATCATTCCTAGAGCCTTTCTATCAAGAATCTCCCATTCTTCGTCCTTCATGGCCATCGACTTCTTTGCTACTCCACCCAATGGTAGGAATAGATCCTTCTGATATAAATAATCTTCCATCTGCATCTTCCATAACTGGTAGTTTTGGCTGTTAAAATCTCGACCGTAAACTTTCCATCTTTATACATTGCTCCCACTCGAACCAGGAACCCTATTTTCCTACGAGTTACCTTTCCCTCTGATACCAATTGTTAGAAAAACAAGACCGTGGAGCAATAAAATAAAACAAATGCGGAAAAAAAACACATAAGATACACAATACAATAGAGACACATATTTACGTGGTTCACCCAGTGTGCACTACGTCCACCAGAGAAATTTCCAGATCCTTCCTTTATTATTATCCAACGAATGAAGGGATACAACCTACAACAAAACCTGTTGTAACTTCCTCTTCTTTCTCTCACAGTCTCCTCTCTCAAAATACAATACTTTCCATAATGCATAGATGCAATACATTTCCCTCATAATAGAGGGTTTCCTTCTATGGAAAAAACCCTAACATAATTTCTATTATTATATCTGTGACCTTATAATGAACGGTCTAGATTTACAATGAAATAACAATATACATTTACAAGGCAATTTTTCCTTCGGGGGCTTCACCCTCGAACCCCCCAGCCGAGGGGATATCCCCCTCGAACCCCACAAAGGGGGTACCCCCGCTCTGCACTCCCCTGCTTGGAAGAGTGTACATACTTCTGGGGTGTAAAGTCTTCATGGGGTATAAACACGGATGAAACCAAGGACCTTTGAATCAGGAAGATAATCAGACTCTACAACCAACAAAAAGAAATGGCATGGAAAGGCAAGGGATGACATGTCATGGAAAGGAAATCTATGGAAATGAATGACATGGAAAGGAAAGGCATGGTATGGAATGGCATGGAATGGAATGGAAAGGTGAGGCATGGGATGGCAAGGAAATTCATGGAAAGACATGACATGTCATGGAATTGCAAGGCAAGGCATGGTTTCACAAGACAAGGAAAGGCATGGTTTGAAAATACAAGGCAAGGAAAGTCATGGAATGGCATGGAAATGCATGGAAAGACATGGCATGGAAAGGAAAGGAAAGGCATGGCATGGCAAGGCAAGGCATGGCTTGGAAACACGTGACATGGAATGGAAAGGCAAGACAAGGAAAGGCATGGCATAGCATGACAAGGTAAGGCAAGGAAAGGAAAGGCATGGCGTGCATGGCGAGGTATCACATGACATGAAAAGGAAATAAAATTCAATGCATGGCATGACAAGGAATGGAATGGAAAGGCATGACATGGTATGGAAAGGCAAGAAAATGCAAGGCATGACAAGCCATTGTATCACATGGAAAGTTAGGGAAAGGCATGGCATGGCATGGGAAGGAAAGGAAATGCAAGAAATCACAAGGTATGACATAGAATGTCAAGTCAATGAAACACAAGGAATGACATGGAAAGGAAAGACATGGCATGGAAAAGAAAGGCATGGCATGGCATGGCATGGAAAGGAAAGGCAGGGAATGAAAAGGAAAATAATGGGATGGAATGGTATGGAAGGGAAAGGCATGGAATGGAAAGGAAATGCATGGAAAGAAAAGGCATGGAAAGGAAAGGCATGGAAATAAAAGGCATGGCTTGGCAAGGAAAGGTAAGGCATGCCATGAAATGGAATGTCATGGAAAGGAAAGGAAAAACATGGAATGGAAAGGCATGACATGGTATGGAAAGGAAAGGAAATTCATGGCATGTCATGTCATGGCATGACAAGGCATGGAAAGGCATGGCATGACATGGTATGGAAAGGAATGGAAAGTCAATGCAAGGAATCATAGGGCCTGCCATGGAAAGGCAATGGATGACATGGAAAGGCATGGCATGACATGGTATGGAAAGGAATGGAAAGTCAATGCAAGGAATCATAGGGCCTGCCATGGAAAGGCAATGGATGACATGGTAAGGCATGGCAAGTCAAGGCATGGAATGGAATGGGAAGGAAAGGAAATGCAAGTGATGCAGGAGAATAGCCTTCAAAGTCAAAGATGCAAGTGTGGAGGAAGGGACATGATTTCTCAGCATTTAATGTAGAAGTAAATCGAGTTGTTGAGATATTTTGGAAACAACATTTTAAATATGTCATGTTTGTAAAGTTGTATAGGACTGTAAGGTGTTGCATATATAGAGTGTTGAATCTTATTTGGAAATAATTGTTAGTTATTGTAATAGGAAAAAGTAGGTAACCACTATGACTTGATAGGATAGGTTGCAGACAGGACGCGAGAGCTTGTGGAGCCAGTCCTTAGATAGTTTTTTGTTGTATTGTAAAAGTATTATGATATAGGAGGATAGAGATAAGTATGACATAATAGAGTTAAAGAAATACGCAGGGAAGAACTACAATGTATGAAATTTGTTTCATGAATGAATAGAACAGACAGAATTGTCCCAAATCTTGGACTGTGTTCATTTTAATGTGAGATTGAATGAATGTTGCATTCTGTGTATGTCTTTTAGTTCATTTTTGTTCATGTATGATTGTTCGAGAAGTTAATCGTATGAATTTGTGATGAAACTAGATAAGTTTCAATTTCTTCTCTTTTGAAACTTGTATGCAAGGTCTGCATATCAAACACACAGAGTGCATCGAATGAGTCTCAAATTGACTTAGAAGAGTTCAGAGAGAGAGAGAGGAGGAAACTTAGACTAGGTGCAAGGAGTACACAATGTCAAGGAATGACTAAGCGTCAAAGAACCAGAACGGAGGAACGCCAAGAGGGAGAGAATAATTTCTTTTCAAGAAATCCTTCGAACTGAGTTATCGAAATCCCCGAACGCAAGGAGTGCGTGTGAAGTCAAAACCATTTAAGTATCAAGCTCAGAAGGGATAGAAATTTTCATAAGTGTTGACGAGATCCAATCATCAGACTCATAGGAGGAGCAAAGGTCGAGACCTTTGAAGACTGATAAATCTTCTAAGTCAGATGAAATCATAAGCTCGGGATGAGGAGTGGCAATGGCCATTGGATCACAGTGAAAAGGATCAACAACCATATGATCAGAGAAAGGTGCACAAGCTTTATATCTTCGCACATGCAGGAGAGATAACTTATCAAAGTTCTGAAGTCCTGAAGTAGTTTGGGACTGTCCATCGTCAAGGAAGATAGGTGGTGCAAGATCCACCACTCCGAAAGTTTGTGGATGAAGAGGAGGTGAAATAGATGAAGTAGGATCCTGACCGTTGATCGCTAGGAGATACATGTCAGCATACCAACAGTTTCGGGAAATCTATTCAAGAGTTTTTTAGTTGAGACTTGAAACTAACGAAGCGTGAATAGTCGAAGAGTCGAGATTCATTGATCTGTGAGTGGACACTTCTCAAAATTTTGTGAGCTTCAGGAAATTGCATTGGGGTTTTAGTTGAGAATTGAAACTTCTGAAGCGTGGAGAGATGGAGAGTTGAAGTAAACCTCAATTGTTCGATCATCCTAAGTATATCTTTGTCGTCAGATCATTCGAAGTGAATCTCAAGCGTCAGATCGTCCCAAGTGAATCTGGACTGCCAGATCTAGAAGAGACGTGGCATAAATCTGTGGACTCTGGGTAAAGTCCCAAATTAACTCATAGTCATCATATCAAGGGGGACATGGAATAAATGTGTGAACTCTGGGTAAATTCCCGAAGTAATCCTCAATCGTCTGATTTAGTAGGGCGCTTGGCAGAATACTGTGTACTTTGAGGGGAAGTGAAGTTTGAGATTTGAGATATCAGAAGTCTGGAGACTCGAAGGAGATCTCGACCATTGATCGAGAGAGGGGCCACATAACCGTTGATCTAATTTGAAAGGTCAAACACCCGATGTAAAGGTAGGGTCATTGATTGAGAAGGACAGGTGTTCGTAGATCGTCAACTCCAGAAGATTGACGTATGGAGGAAAGAAGGGTTTGACACTTGAAAAGTTCAAAGTCCGAAGTCATGAAGGAGATCACATCCGTTGATTTAGTAGGGGCAGATCTAGTCCATAGATTTGGAAAGGGCATATATGAACCGTTAGTTCAGAAAACACCGTCAAGATCGGGAGATTGATGGTCCCATAGAATTATAGGGGCAGGAGTTGTGTGAGATTTAAAACGTTGAGGGCAGGCTACAATCCTGACGGTGGTTTTTGCAAGAGTACACATTGAGGCTTGAGGAGAATTGTGGGTTGAAAATTAGTTTGATTTCAAACTGACTTTGACTGCGCCCACAATGATGTGGTCATGTGAGGTCATAGCCCAAGGTCATATCATGAGGGGGATTATCATAAAAGGATCTAACACTGAGTATTCTGAGATTTCACAGAAGAGAAAGAGGGAAGGTTGTAGGTACCAGAAGACTTGCATAGGAGAGATGAAAGGGCTTGTGTTTAGATATAGAAGGAGACCACTAAGGTCTCAGAGGGTCACTTGACTTAAGAATTGAAGATCCTTGACCGGGAGGTCGTGTATCCCTACAAGGGAGTAGGGGGGCTGCATCAGGTGGTATCAAAGAAGATATTGAGTTTTCTTGCAGATAGAAGAGAAAGGAGAAAGGAGGTAAATTGGTATCAATTGTGGTATCAAGAAAATTTGATTTCTGTTTGTAAGCATCAAAAAGTGATGTAGTGGAGTCATGCCACCCAGGAGGCGTAGAGTGAATCCATAAATGGAAGACAAATGAGGCATGGAAACAATGCAAAGGAGAGCACCAGATGATTGATATATTAGTGAAGCTGTGAGCGAAGAGATAGAGGTCGAAGAAAATGTAGTAGAGGATGCTGCACAAGATCACTTATTGAAAGTTGTCTTAAGAATAGGAGCCAGAGCAAGAATAGAGGTACCAATGTATGAAGGAAATTTAGAAGTTGAAGAATTGTTAGATTGGGTATGTGATATGGACAAATACTTCGATTACGAAGATATCTAAGAAGACAAGATGATGAAGCATGCAGTGACAAGACTGAAAGGTCATGCAACACTATGGTGGGATGAACTGCAAGATGAACATGGGAGCAAAGGTAAGAAGAAAATTAAAAGTTGGGATAGGATGGTAGCCAAGATGAAAGCCAAATTTATCCAAAAGGATTACAAAATCAATATGTTCATGAGATTGCAAAACCTGAGACAAAAAAATTTATCAGTGAAGGAGCACACCGAATAATTTTACAGACCGAACATCATAGATGGACAAAAAGAGAATGAAGATGAGAAAACAACCAGATATATCAATGGACTGAGATATGAAATACAAGAGGAGATGAGCATGATGTTTGTTAGCAATGTCGATGATTCTTATCAAATAGTCTTGAAAGATGAAGAAAAATTGGCCAGGAAACAAAGCCAATGAAACAGAGGAGGAAATTCAAGTAGAGGTAAGGAAACCAGTAGAGAGAAGTTTTAGAAACCAAAGCATGAAGTTGGAAAACAAAATAGTCACCCAGAGAAAGGTGGAAGTTATAAGGAAGGACAACATGGAGGAAGAATCTCGTTTTGTCGAGGAAGAGGAAGAGCCAGAGGAGGCGGAGTTAGATTTTATACCTGTGGAAAATGAGGGCACAAGTCTTGGGAATGTCCCGAGAGAAAGAAAGAAGGAGGAGGCGAAGCACACATTGCTCAAGCACAGAAGCATGTGGAATCAGAAGCAATAGGAGGAAATAACCTCATGATGAGGAAAGTTCTTCTTAAACTAGAGAAGGAGGTAGAGGAGCCAGTTCAACGAACAAATCTATTCAAGACTACTTGCAAGATTAAATAAAGAGTTTGCAAGGTGATCATAGACAGTGGGAGCACTAAAAATCTAGTATTCAAAGAGATGGTGGAGAATCTGGAGTTGAAGACAACTGGACATCCAAACCCATACAAGGTATCATGGTTGCATAAAGGACATCAAGTAATGGTAAGTCAACAATGCCAAGTTGAATTTAAAATAGGAGGTTATAGGGATGAAATATTGTGTGATGTAATTCCTATGGATGTCTGACATATTTTATTGGGGAGACCATGGTAGTTTGACAGAAAAGTTATTCATGATGGGAGGAAGAATACCTATACCCTAGAAAAGAATGTTAGGACACATATGTTGTTACCAATAGAAGACAAAGAGCAAAAGAGGGAAGCTAGTTCAAGTATACTTCTCATGAGTGGGAAGGAAATCTTGAATGAGGTCAATAAGAAAAGAGAAATACGGTTTGTTGTAGTGAGGAATCCTAGAGTTATCCTTACAAATACTTTTCTGGAATATTTGCCTCAAGAAATCCAGGAACTATTAGAAAACTTTGTTGACATAGTAGTGGATGAGTTACCTCACTCATTGCCACCCATTAGGAGTATAAGCCATCATATTGACCTTATTCCAGGAGCTATTTTACCAAACAAAGTAGCTTATAGGTTGACACATAGAGAGAATGAGGAAGTCAAAAATCAAGTCCATGAGTTATTGGATAAAGGTTTAGTCAGGGAAAGTCTAAGCCCATGCGCAGTACCCACTGTGTTAAGTCCAAAGAAGGATGGAGGATGGATAATGTGTACAAATTCCAGAGCCATCAACAAGATAACTATTAGGTACAAATTTCCTTTACCAAGGATGGATGATTTGATGGATTGTTTGAGTGGAGCAAGCTATTTTTCCAATATAGACTTGAAGAGTGGATATCATCAAATAAGGATGAGCGAGGGAGATGAGTGGAGAACAACATCCAAGACAAATGAAGGATTGTTTGAATGGTTGGTCATGCCATTTGGGTTGACAAATGCACCAAGAAAATTTATCAGATTGATGAATGAAGTATTGAAAGACTTCATAGGAAAATTTGTGATAGCATATCTGGATGACATACTAATCTTCAGTAAGACAGAGAAAGAACATTTAAGACACTTGACATCAGTGATGGAAAAGTTGCAGCAAGAGAAATTGTTGATAAATCTGAAGAAAATCTCTTTTATGAAGAAGGAAATCATATATTTGGGTTTTGTTATCTCTTCAAACGAATTGAAGATGGATCCATAAAAGGTGAGAGCAATCAGAGAATGGCCATCGCCAAGCAACATATTTGAGGTGAGAAGTTTTCATGGGTTAGCAAGTTTTTATAGAAAGTTTATCAGAAATTTCAGTGGTATATGTACACCCATGCTTGGCACTGTGAATAATAAACACAAGTGTTTTAGTTGGATAGAGGAAGCTGAAAAAAGTTTTAAAGTGTTGAAGGAGAAAATAAGAGAACAACCAATTCTGGTCTTACCAGATTTTGGAAAAATATTTCAAGTGAGATGTGATGTAAGTGGATTAGCTATTGGAGCAGTCTTGAGTCAGAATAATTGGCCAGTTTATTATTTCAGTGAGAAGATGAATGGGACCAAGAAGAAGTATTCCACATATGACAAATAATTTTATGCAGTGATTCATGCTTTGAAGAAGTGGAGGCACTATCTAATTCCTAAACAATTTGTCTTGTACAATGATAACCAAGCTTTGCAGTTTATTACTAGGCAAGGAAAATTGAATCAGAGACATGCTAAATGGGTAGAATTTATGCAAAATTTTACTTTTGTTATTAAGGATATTGCTGGAACTATTAACAAAGTTTCATATTCTTTGAGCAGGAGGAGTTTAATTGTACAGGAATTCCAAGTGGAGACCTTAGGGTTAGAACACCTCAAGGAGATGTATAGAGAAGATGCAAATTTTAAGGAATATTATGAGGCATGCAAGACTCCTTTGTTGGGAGACAGAATCCCATGGACTGAATATTTGATCCAGGATGGATTATTTTTTAAGGGAAACCAACTATGCATACCAATATGCTCAATGAGAGATAACCTGCTGAAAGAGAAACATAGTGGACGTTTAGCTGGAAATTTTGGTCATTATAAGACATTTGCACAGGTGAGTAATTCATATTATTGGCCAAGCATGAGGGCAGAGGTGAAACGGTTTGTAAACAAATGCATAATTTTTCACTATGCAAAAGGAAGACAACAGAACATTGGTTTGTATGAGCCATTACCAATTCCAGAGAGGTTGTGGGATGCAATCAGTATGGATTTTATATTGGGATTGCCTAGAAATCAAAAAGAGAACGATTCCATATTTGTTGTGGTGGATGGATTTTCAAAAATGGCACATTTCATACCATGACAGAAAACAAATGATGCTACAGACATAGCCAATTTCCTTTTCAGAGAAGTGGTGAGACTACATGGATTGCCTAGGAGAATAGTCTCAGACAGGGACACAAAATTTGTAGAACACTTTTGGAGGAATCTATGGAAGAGGCCAGGGAATTTTTTTTCCTTTAGTTCAACATATCACCCTCAGACAGATGGACAAACTGAAGTAGTAAATAAGAGTCTGGAAAACTTGTTAAGAAGTTTAGTCACTGAGCAAGGTCGTCAATGGGATCAGATTCTGGCACATGTAGAATTTGCATTTAATAATTCAGTGAACAAGAGTAGAGGGAAAATTTCATTTGAAATTGTGTATGGTATACAACCAAGAGGGATTACAGAGTTGAGATATCTTAATCAAGAAGAGTTCAAAAGCACTGGAAAAAAATATTTTGCAACAAAAATGCAGAAACTCCATGACAGATTCAGAGAACAGCTACAGGACAACAACCATAAATACAAGAACAAAGTTGATCAAAAGAGGAGAGAATTTCAATTCAAAGTTGGAGATGAAGTTTTATCTCATTTGAGAAAAGAAAGGTTTCCAAGGGGAACGTATAACAAGTTGAAGATGAAGAAGATAGGTCCATGCAGGATTCTCAGAAAATTCGTAGCCAATTCTTATGAAATTGAGTTGCCAGACAATGTGGGGATATCACCGATATTCAATGTTGCAGACTTGTATCCTTATAGGAGAGATGAGGCAGGAGAATCATATGATCAGAAGGAAGTTCAGTGGGAAGAACAATTTCCCACAGCATAAAAAGCTTAGATTGAGAAAATCATTGAACAGAGAGATGGAAAGAAGACCAGGAGGAAGACATATCCTAAATACCTAGTGAAGTTGAATGATCATCCAATGGAATATGCAAGTTGGGTCACAAAACCTGATATTTTGAAGCATGGAAAAATAGTACAGGAGCTCATGGACAAGAGTCCATGAAAATTTTAACCAAAGGAGTATGATGCAAGAGCATATCCTTCAAAGTCAAAGATGAAAGTGTGGAGGCAGAGACATGATTTCTTAGTATTTAATTCAGAAGTAAATCGAGTTGTTGAGATATTTTGGAAACAAAATTTTAAATGTGTCGTGTTTGTGAAGTCGTATAGGACTGTAAGGAGTTGAAAATATAGAGTGTTGAATATTATCTGAAAATAACTATTAGTTATTGTAATAGGACAAATTAGGTAATCACTATGACTTGATAGGATAGGTTGTGGATAGGACGAGAGAGCTTATGGAGCCAGTCCTTAGATAGTTTGTTTTTGTATTGTAAAAGTATTATGAGGTAGGAGGATAGATATTAGTAGGGCAGAATAGAGTCGAAGAAAAATGTAGGGAAGAACTGCAATGTATGTAATTTGTTTCATGAATGAATAGAAAAGACATAATTGTCCCAAATCTTGGACTGCGTTCATTTTAATGTGAGATTGAATGAATGTTGGATTCTTTGTATGTCATTTAGTTAATTTTTGTTCATGTATGATTGTTCGAGAAGTTGATCGTATGAATTTGTGACGAAACTGGATAAGTTTGAATTGCTTCTCTTTTGAAGCTTGTATGCAAGGTGTGCATCTCGAACAAAAGGAGTACGTCGATTGAGTCTCAGATTGAATCAGAAGAGTTCAGAGAGAGAGTAGATGAAACTTAGAATAGGTGCAAGGAGTGAGCATCGTCAAGGAATGACTAAGTGTTGAAGAACCAGAACGGAGGAACACTAGGTGGGAGAGAAGAATTTATTTCCAAGAAATCCTTCGAACTGAGTTATCGAAATCCCCAAGCGCAAGGACTGCATGGGAAGTCAAAATACTTTAAGGATCAATATCAAAAGGGATAAAACTTTTCATAAGTGTTGACAAAATCCAAGAGTCAGACTCGTAGGAGGAGAAAAGGTCGAGACCTTTGAATACTGATAAATCTTCTAAGTGAGAGGAAATCAGAAGCCCAGGAGGAGGAGCGACAGTGGTCATTGGATCACAGTGAAAAGGACCAATAGCCATTTGATCAGAGAAAGGTGCATGAGCCTTAGACATTCACACATGCATGAGAGATAACTTATCAAAGTTTCGAAGTCCCAAAGTAGTTTGGGACTGTTCATCATCAAGGAAGATAGGTGGCGCAAGATCCACAACTCTAGAAGTTTGTGAATGAAGAGGAGGTGAAATAGCCGGTAGGATCTTGATTGTTGATCGTCAGGCGATACGTGTCAGTAGGCCAACAGCTTCGGGAAATCTATTCGATATTTTTTCAGTTGAGACTTGAAACTCCTGAAGCATGAATAGTCGAAGAGCCAAGAGTCGTCGATATGTGAGTGGAAACTTGTCAACAAATTGTGAGCTCTAGGTAAATTGCATTGGGGTTTTAGTTGAGAGTTGAAACTCCTGAAGCCCAGAGAGCCAGGGAGTTGAAGTAAACCTCAATCGTTCGATCATCCGAAGTAGATCTCAATGGTCATATCATTCGAAGTGAATCTCAAGTGTCAGATCGTCTGAAGTGAATCTGTATCGCCAGATCTAGAAGAGGTGTGGCATAAATATGTGGACTCCGGATAAAGTCCCGAAGTAACTCATAGTCGTCAGATCAGGTGGGACATGGAATAAATCTGTGAAATCTAGACAAAGTCCCAAAGTAAGCCTCAACTTTTTGATTCATTAGGACGTGTGGCAGAATCCCGTGTACTTCGATGGGAAGTGAAGTTTGATATTTGAGATCTAAGAAGTCTGGAGACTCGAAGGAGATATCGACTGTTTATCGAGAGAGGGGCCACATGACCGTTGATCAAAGTTGAAAGGTCAAACACCCAAAGTAAAGGCAGGGTCATTGACTGAGAAGGATAGGTGCCCATAGATCGTCAACTCTAAAATATTACCATATGGAGGAAAGCAAGGTTTGATACTTGAAAAGTATAAAGTCCGAAATCACGAAAGAGATCACATCTGTTGATTTAAGAGGGAAAGATTTGGTCTGTATATTTGGAAAGGGAAGACCTCAACTGTCAGTTCAGAAAGCACCGTCAAGATCGAGAGATTGACGGTCCTGTAGAATTGTGGGGACAGGAATTGTGCGAACTTTAAAATGTTGAGGGCGGGTCGCAATCTAGACCATGGTTTTGGAAAGAGTACACATGGAGGATCAAGGAGAATTATGGGCCAAAAAGTAGTTTGATTTCAAACCACCTTTGGTTGCGCCTGCAATTGCGTGGTCACGTGAGGTCATCGCCCAAGGTCATATCACTAGGGGATTATCATAAAAGGAGCTAACTCCCAGTACTATGAGATTTCACAGAAGAGAGAGAGTGAAGAGCAAGAGTGAAGGTTGTGGGTACCATAAGACCTGCACAAGAGAGCCGAAAGGGCTTGTGTTTAGATACAGAAGGAGACCACTAAGGTATCAGAGGGTCATTTGACTCAAGAATCAGAGATCCTTGACCGGGAGGTCATGTAGCCCTACAAAGGAGTAGGGGGGATGCATTAGCAAGGCATGGCATGACATGTCAAGGAAAGGAAATGCAAGGCATGGCATAAATGGCATGGGATGGCATGCAAATGCAAGGCATGGAATGACATGGAATCCCATGGCATGGCATAAATGGCAAGGAAAGGTGTTAGGGTCCTAACTCGCACATAGGTAGAACAATATATTCAGATGTAATAAAGGTCAATATAAATAAGTCATTTCAATAAAATACAATAAGACAGATGTAAAAAGACCTAATAGAAGCTTCTGCTTCTAGAAGGATCTTCCTCTAGATGCTTATTTTTAGTATAAATAGGAGTCGAGGGTATGAGAACTGTAGCTTGGATATTATTGTAATAAAGCTCTTCTCAACTGGAGGTTACCCCCTCGAAGAGGCCCATGAACATTGATTTCATATTCAAAGTGTTATTTCTGTTATTATTCTCTTATCATTTCAGTGCTATTGTGGTGAATGTTCTGGTTATATTGCTATTATTTTGCCATTTCTAGCATTTTATTTCTGTTCTGCATACATTTTATATTTGGTATATTACAAGTGGTATCATAGCACTTTCCTCGGTAGAAAGTGTGGGTTAATTTTTTTTTCCAGGGTAGAGACGTATTCTAGCGTCTTTAAGCCACAAAGATCTGTCGTTACATGCATAAACCCATGGTTGAGGGATTCATACACACAAGAAATACAAGTGGTACTTAAGCGCACATCTGTTGGCCACCCTTGTAACCCTTGTTGGTACCCCTTCGAGTGGTAGGGCATCAGACAACACCTGTGTATGGATCGACCTAGATTATCTGAAGCCCTCTTTAGATAAACCGATCGGCCGCCTAACTGCTATAGTGTCACCGAGAACAACACTCAGGAAGATACTCTATAGTTCCTGGGTAGTCGGGTAGTATGATTAAGGGTACGGTCTATCCTCCTTATTTAGTGCCCTGAGATATTGGGCCGAGTACTACTGTTGGACCCCACATGTATATCAGAGAACTATAGCACAGGGCAAACCCTTGTCTGTAGAACCCTTGAATACCTAACCCTTGGGGACAGAAACATAAACAAATTAAAATAGACAAGATCTATTTCTGTGCAACTGTGTTCAGGTTGCCAAGTAAATACACATTTATTTCTGGTTAAGCATTTGGGCATTTCCACTCTACAGTATTCTTTAGACTAGAGTATAACTTCGTAGGTTAAAAAAAAAAAAAGTCTGGAAATTTTTTCACCATTATTTGAGACCTATTCCATTGGATTCATCTCTTTTCCTTTAGCACATTCATCCATATCAATTTTCATAAAAAAATTTGGCCTCGCCTGCTCCTTTTCAGTTCCCCAATCCTCATGGCCCATACCCATAGCCAAGACTTGGAAGCTCGCTTCAACACCTTGCAATCTGGTCTCATTGAAACCCAACAAGAAGTGAAACAACTCAGTGTCAATGTTGCAACCATCAATACAACCATGCAGTCCTCAATGGAGGAAATCAAACAAGACCTCACCACCCATATTGAATCAGTCTTTTCGGCACTCTGTACCAAACTGCATATCCCTACAGATAGCCCTTCCTCTTCCTCACCTCCACATCCTGAAGGTGACCATTCCTCTCATTCCAATAACTTTCAGAACCATCACTTTCAATGTGACCTACGCCTTCCGTAGGTGGATGTGACCAAATTTGATGGCTCAGACCCCACTAGTTGGGTAACCCAAATGGAACATTATTTCTCTTTATATGACATTACAGATGACTTGGCCAAATTTCAGTATGGTGTTCTTCATCTAGATCAAGAACGGTGGCAATGGTGGCAATGGAGAAAAACTTCTCGTCAAGGGTATATTGCTTGGACACACTTTGTGGTAGAGATTTATGAACTCTTTGACACTGAAACCAACCATTTGGGCCGTTTGACAAAGTTGAAACAATTAGGAACAGTGGAAGACTTTATAGCTACCTTTGAGCGCATGGATTTTAGAACAGAGGGCATGTCTGATTCCTTTTTCCGAGACTGTTTTATCAGTAGCCTCAAGGATGAGATTTGGGCCCATGTCCTCATGGATCGGCCTCATAGTTGGGTGGAGTCTAATAAAAGAGCTAAAGAAGCACAACAGGTGGTATCCTCTCAAAACCGAAAACCCTTCTTTATCCCTCGCCCTAAACCAACAAATCCCACTACTCCCTCTGCTCCACTAAAGATCCAAAAATTGACCAGGGATGAAATGGATGAACGCCAACTCAAAGGCCTTTGTTATAACTGCGATGACAAATATTTCCCGGGCCACAAGTGTAAAGAACAAAATATTTTTATGTCTATCTCAAAGGATATTTCATAAGAGGATGTAGAAACTCCCCTTTTGTCTAAGTCACCTGAATCCACTGACATAACCCCTCCCTCAGACCCTTCCGAAGTAGAACTAGTCATTTCCCTCAATGCTCTCACTGGCTTCTCTGCTCCGCAAACCCTCAAGCTAATTGGTCATTATTCTGGTTGATAGTGGGAACACCCATAATTTTATTCATTGCCGCATTACCCAAGAAACTCATTGCTACATCCATTTCGTCAATAATTTCCAAATCATGATTGCCAATGGTGGTTCCATGAAATGTGGAGGGTGTTGTGAAAATGTGCGTCTCCAAATTGGTGAATACCACCTGAAATACCATATGTTTGCTATCGACATGGGAGGTTGTGACATTGTGTTGGGTGCAGACTGACTCAGGACTTTGGGTCCCATTCTCATGGATTTTAAAGACTTAACCATGCAATTCGACCAGGAGGGATACCAATATAAGTTCCAAGGCATCACCACCAGTTCACCTGAGATCATTAGTTCCCATTGCATGCAAAAGATGCTCAAAAAAGATCATTCTGGTGTTATCGCCCAACTCCATGCCATACAAGCAACAAAGACACCCTCGGTCCCACAAGACTTCCAAGCCATCCTTTCTAAACATCAATTGGTCTTTTCCACTCCCCAAGGACTCCCTCCTTCCCATGGCGTTCATTGTCATTCCATTCCCCTTGTACCCAGAATCCTTCCTGCCAATATCCGTCTGTATCATCACCCCTTTTCCCAAAAAAATGAAATTGAGAAAATGGTCCAGGAACTCCTTAATGCAGGCGTTATCTGCCCTAGTACAAGCCCCTACTCTTTTCCCGTGGTCATGCTCCTAAAGAATGAAGGTTCTTGGAGAATGTGTCCTGACTTCCGTGCCCTCAACAAACTTACCATCAAAGACAAATTCCCCATTCCTGTCATTGATGACCTCCTGGATGAATTGAGTGGTGCCCAATTCTTCACTAAACTGGATCTTCGTTCAGGCTACCACTAGATACATATGAAAGAGGCAGACATTCCCAAGACTGCCTTTAGAACTCATGAGGACCACTATGATTTTTTGGTCATGCCCTTTGGCTTGAGTAATGCCCCCTCCACCTTCCTAAGCCTCATGAATCATGTCTTCCGTCCTTTTCTCCACCATTTTGTCTTAGTTTTCTTTGATGATATCCTCATCTATAGCAAAACCTGGACAGACTATCTTGCTCATGTGGATCCAGTTCTCCATCTACTCTGTCAACACCAACTTTTCCTGAAACAGTCTAAATGTTCTTTTGGCACTTTAGAAGTAGAATACTTGGGTCATCTGGTTGGCAAGGATGGCGCCAGGGTGGATCCTAAAAAGATTGAAGCTATGCAAGACTGGCCTCACCCAAAGACTCTTAAGAGCTTGTGTGGATTTCTGGGATTAACAAGGTATTATCGCAAGTTTGTTAAGAATTATGGGAAGATTGCAGCACCTCTCACTACTCTCCTAAAAAAGAACTCTTTCACTTGGACTCCAGCCACTGCTCAAGATTTTCAAACCTTGAATATGACCATGTGCACCACTCCATTCGTCTCCCTTCCCGATTTCACAAATACCTTTGTGTTGGAATGTGATGCCTCAGGGAAAGGAATTGGTGTTGTCCTTATGTAAGAGGGTCGACCTTCGGCCTTTACTAGCAAGCAACTATCGAAAAGAAATCTGGGAAAATCCATCTATGAAAAGGAAATTTTGGCTATTCTGCATGTCGTTGATTTGTGGTGCCCTTATCTATTGGGGAAATGTTTCCAAATTAAGACAGACCATCAAAGCCTCAAGTATTTTCTGGAACAACGCATTTCCTCCCCAAAACAACAAAAATGGGTGACTAAGCTCTTTGGATATGATTATGAGATCATTTACAAGAAAGACAAAGACAATGTGGCTGTAGATGCACTTTCCCGCAAATATGAACATGAAGGATCCCTTTTTTCTCTTTCATTCATTGTCCCAGATTCGCTCCAAGCCGTTCGCTAGGAATTGGTACAAGATCCCAAAAGTTCACAGCTGATCCAACAATTGCAGTCCAATGCTCCAGCGTCCCCAGGGTACTCTTGTCTCCATGATGAACTTCGATGCAAATGCCATTTGTATTTAAGTAAACAATCAAAGCTTAAATCCACGGTACTTTCTGAACTTCATGCTACACCCACATCAGGGTACTCTGGGTTCACCAAAACCTATGACAGGGTCAAATGTTCCTTTTTCTTGGATGGTATGAAACAAGACATTCATAATTTTGTCATTGAATGTGATGTATGTCAATGCAACAAGGGAGAAATAGTCAAATCTCCGGGCACACTACAACCACTCCCAATTACACCTGCTATTTGGAAGGATATCTCTATGGATTTTATTACCAACTTACCCAAATCGAGAAATAAATCAATCATCATGGTGGTTGTTGATCGCCTTTCCAAGTATGTTGATTTCTGCGCCCTTCAACACTCGTTTATAGCATCCACGGTGGCTCAAATTTTCATGGATCAGGTCTTCAAGCTTCATGGCATGCCGCACTCTATTGTTTTTTATCGCAATCCAACTTTCACAAGAAATTTTTGGCAAGAACTGTTCAAGATACAAGGCACCGAATTGCATCTCAGCACAACTTATCATCCCCAGACTGATGGCCAAATGGAAGTTGTCAAGAAGTTCTTGGAAACATATTTGAGGTGTTTTGCCTTGGAAAATAAAAATTAGTGGGCTCAATGGTTACTCCTAGCTGAATGGTGGTACAACACTTCATACCATACAGCTACACACATGACTCCTTTTGAAGAAATATATGGACAGAAGCCACCTTCATTTCTCTCATACTTACCAGGTGCCTCGAAGGTCCAGATGGTTGAGCTAATAGTTACAGCTCGAGAGGATATTCTCTGTACACTCAAAGATAATTTGGTCATGGCACAGAATCACATGAAGCAATAAGCAGATCAAGGTCACTCTGAACGTCAATTTGCAGAAGGGGATCAGGTGTTTCTTCGACTGCAAACTTACAAGCAAACTTTC
>SNQJ01S0093249.1:4906-36653 GCA_010110895.2 Picea sitchensis
ATACATAAATGCTCTAGCAGAAGCTTCACATATAAAACATAAACAAACAGTTGCATTATGTAAATATACAATTTTTAGGCTGTATTAACAGTAATCATAGACATGAAGCGTACATAGGGGTATACCCTGAAACATATAGACAAATATGCTCACACATGCCATAAAACCCATAAAACCCATAAATTAACACATAAATGACAATGCAGCATGTAAATTCATCACAGAACCGATACTTATCTTGGTAAGAATGTCACCAACTATTATGTTCTAAGAAATATTAATTTAATATTCCTTTTTGGCTTAAGCTCTCTCGCTTAGCCCTTTCCTTACCTTTCGGCCCTCCCTTTCCCTAACTGGTGGAATCTAGTCCCCCTTCTCTTTTATTGTGGTCGGTCTGCGCACAACAATGTATTTTATATTAATCATGAGACATATACAAAATAAGCATGCTAGCCTTTAACATCTAGGTGCTTTGGCCTAATTCTAAAACATAAGCATTCCGACTTATAATACTAGCTCACTAGCCTATAATGCATATCATATACATAAAGGTTCGCTGATCTTAATATTGTGTGCACTTTAGTTACAGTGCGCGGTATCTGTTGTCCTCAAGGTTGTGTGCACTTTAGTTATTGCGCATGATATGCACTGTCCTCAAGGTTGAACGCACTTTAGTTACTACGCATGGTATCCAGAAATGTGCACACTACATCACTTTACTGCACAGGATATGTGCGCACCATGCCATGAAAGGTGTATTAAAAAAATGATGTCTAAATAGCTCACTAGATTAAATATACTTGGATTACACTTGCATTTGGGTTCGACTGAGGGATATTACAATCCCCTCTTATTTATGCACTGTCCTTAGTGCATCATGTACCCATATACAACAAAATTTTCAAACTTTTTCAAAAATATGCGGGTATTCTTCCCGTATTGCATCCTCATGCTCCCAAGTAGCGTCTTCAGGTCCATACTAGGTCCATTAGACATTTACAAGCCCTATGGCTCAATTTCAGAGTTGTTTGATTTTTCGATCCAAAATGCGCACCAGATGCACTTGGAAAGCGCCTTCTTGGTCCACATGAATAACATTCCAATCAACAACATGATTAGCATCAGGTATGTATTTCTCTAGCAATGATACATGGAATACATTATGAACATACATAGATGCAGGCAATGAAATCATATAATCAACTGGACCAATCCTCTCTAGGATTTCAAATGGTCCACAAAATCTGGCTGCGAACTTGGCGCAGCTTCCCAACTTCAAGGAACTCATGTTAGCTTTCTTCTTCAGGAAAACATGATCACCCACTTTGAATTCTCTATGGATTCTATTGTTATCAACATAACCTTTCTGTCTGTCTTGGGCAGCTTTCAAATTCTTCTTAATTTTTAACATTTGGTCCTCCATCTCCTTGAGAAACTCTGGCCTGACTACTGTTCTATCAGCTGGGTTATCCTAGCTCACTGGAGTATTGCATCTTCTACTGTAAAGTGCTTCAAATGGGCTCATATTCAATGATGTCTAATACCCATTTTTTTAAGCGAATTCTACTAAATGTAGGTAGTCTTCCCATTTGGATGGTTTATCCATCACATACATTCTCAACATATCTTCTATCACTCTATTCACCCTCTTTGTCTGTCCATCAGACTCAGGATGGTAAGATGTACTAAAGTTCAGATTCATCCCAAATACTTTCAACAATCCTTTCCAGAAATTCAAGGTGAATTTCAGGTCTCTGTCATACACTATCATTTTAGGAATTTCGTGCAATCATGCCACTTCCTTGATGAAAATATTAGCGACATCTGCTGCCTTGTGAGTAGATTTTAGTGGAATAAAATGGGCATCTTTTGTAATCTTTTCCACCACCACCATAATAGAATCATGTATCTTTCCTGTTCTGGGAAATCCTGTAATAAAATCCATTGTCACCACTTCCCACTTCCATTCAGGAATGGGAAAAGGTTGCAACAATCCTGTTGGGTGCCTGTGTTCTGCTTTAACTTTCTGGCATTCCTTACATCTTGCGATGTATTTTGCTATCTCTCTCTTCATTCCTGGCCAAAAATGTTGTCTCTTAACCACTGCTATAGTTTTCTAATATCCAGGGTGCCCTACATAAGGAACATTATGCATCTCATGAAAAAATATATGTTTCAAGTCCTGGACATTTGGTACGGAAATTTTGTTCTTTTGCAGAAGTATTCCATCTACTCCCAACTTAAAAATATCCATCTTCTGTGGTGTCTTACCTTGCTGTAATTTTTCTATCAATTCTTTGTATTGCAGGTCTATAATTGCAACCTCCATAATTTTTATTTTAACATCAGTCTGATACATGCTGATGGTTGTAGCACGTAGGTCATGCACCCTCCCACTGAGTGCATCAACCACTTTATTTTCTTTCCCTTTCATATGATTTATATCAAAGTTATATTCACTTATAAATTCTAACCATCTGCTTTTCCTAGCATTTAGATTTGGTTGATCAAATAAATATTTCAAAACATTGTGGTCTGTTCTTATCTCAAACCTTTTTCCCATGAGGTAGTGCCTCCATTTTCTCAGGGCATGTACTATGGATACCAACTCCAAATCATGAGTGGCATAGTTCTTTTCATGCTCTTTCAACTTCCTTGATTCATAACATATCATGAATCCATTTTGACTGAGGACTCCACCAAGTCATTCATTACATGGATATGTGCATAGAATGAAATCTTCATTTGGGTCTGCAATCCTTAGTATTGGAGCACTTGTCAATAATTGTTTAAAATGTTGGAAACTCCCTTCACAGTCCGACATCCACTGAAACTTCATACCCTTTCTTTGCAAGGAAGTGATTGGGTGTGTTATCTTTGAGAATCCTCTAATGAATCTCCTGTAGTAACTTGCAAGACCCATGAATGATCTAAACCCTGTCACATTCTTTGGTGCTGACCATTCTCTAATGGCTTCTATCTTCTCAGGGTCCACTGCTATCCCATTTTCTGAGATGATATGCCCCAAATAATGAAGTTGTTTCTGATAAAATGAGCACTTGCTCAATTTGGCATACAACTGATTCCCCCTTAATACTTGCAACACCATATTCAAATGATGTTCATGCTCTTTCTTTGACTTAGAGTATATAAGAATGTCATCCAGAAAGACAATGAAAAACTTGTCTAAATATTTTCGGAAAACATCATTCATTAAGCACATGAAAACAGATGGTGCATTTGACAACCCAAATGGCACCACTGTGAAATCAAAATGATCGTACCTTGTCCTGAAGGTGGTCTTGTTGATATCTTATTCTTTAATTATTACCTGATGGTATCTCAATCTGAGATCTATCTTTGAAAAGATCTTTTCATCCTTCAATTGATCAAAAAGATCATCAATCCTTGGCAGAGGAAACTTGTTCTTGACAACCACTTTATTCAATTGTCTAAAAGCAATGCACAATCTTAACATTCCATCTTTATTTTTCACAAACAAGACTGGGGCACCCCAAGGTGACACACTTGGACATATATACCCCTTCTTCATAAGTTTTCAAGTTGCATTTACAACTCTTTCAATTTTGGCGTACTCATTTTGTAAGGATTCTTTGACATGGGAGCTGCTCTTGGTGTCAGATTTATAGAAAAATCAATGTCTCCCTTTGTGGGTGTTCTTGGTACCTCCTTGAATACATCTTCAAACTCTTTTAGGACTGCATAATCCTCCAAATTTGGCACCTTGTCTTTAGGTGTCTCCTCCATATGAATTGAAAATATTTTACATCCTCTTCTATAACATTTCTTCAGCTGCAATGCTGAAATTTATATAACGGTTACTGCCTTGGGAATTCCCTGCACTTTCCTTTGGTTCCCTTCTCCATCCAAGCAAGTGAATTCTTTGTTATGAAAATCCAATAGAGCATGATGTGGGTCCAACTAATCCATCCCAGTTAGACAGTCATAGGAACCTAAAGGTAAGATGTTCAAATCTTCTTTGGTGCTCAGTCTGTTCATGTCCATAAGACATGACTTAACCATCTCATTAACCTTTCTTTTGGCTCCTGTAGCCAACTGTACCAACCAAGATTTTCCATGCTTTCTTCTTGGAAATTGCAAACCTTATACCATCTTAAGATCTATATAACTATGACTAGCCCCTGAATCAATTAAAATAGCAATGGTTTGGTCGTTAATCATACCTTCCACTTCAATCATACATGACTGATATTCTACTTGCTTATTATCCAGTGCTGCATAAATCCTTGGCACATTTTTGCCCAGGTCCTCCACTGTCTCAGCTTGCTGTACATTATAAACAGTCCTTCCTTTTCCACCTCTGTGAGGACAATGTTTGAATCTATGATATCCTTTACAACCCCAACATTGAATAGGTGGATGCCTTGGCCTTTGGCCTTCTGCCTCTATCGTTTTGGGATCTTTAGGAGTTTGTGGTTCCTGTGGACTATTTCTGAAGAATGGTGGTTTAAATCATTTTTCCCTCTGATCCACCTTGAACTTATTTTTGTCTTCCCAATATTTTTGGAAAGTTGGCCTTGCTTTCTGTTGATCATATAGACATTTAGCTTCCCTTATGGTCTCTTCCAATGTATTAGGATCATCATACTGTATTTTGTCACTGATGAACAATGGAAATCCACTCAAATACCTTTGAATTTTAACTATCTCATCCTTGATGAAGGAGACGTACTTCAACAGTTCTAGGAATCTTCTTTCATATTCATCTATGGTCATGCTTCCAAGCTTGAGTTCAAAGAAATCTTTCATTTTCTTGTCATAATATCTCTTAGTCAAGTATTTATTCTCAAAATAACTCTTAAATTCCCTCCAAGTAACTCTCTTCTCTTTGATGTGTTGTACCTGCACAAGATGATCCCAACACATGGATGCCTTTCCTTTGAGTTTATAGATGGAAAGTCTACCCTCTGCATGAAAAGAATAATTGTGTAATTGAAAATACTTTCTCATGCCCAACAACCATGTTTCTGCATCTTCATCCTTCTTGTGCTCACCATAAAATGTAGGATGTTTGATTTTGGTCATTTCTCCTCATAGTTCATCCACCCAAGACCTCTTACGTTTTCTGACAAGGGATGGACTTGTGCAACTACCTTCTCTTTTATTGAAATGCTTTGGGGAGTGATGGTGGTGTCTGATAACATTTCCTGATTTATTTTTCTCATCTGAAGTTTTGTGATTTCCAAATTTACTTGAGTCAATTTATTTTCCCAATTTATTTTCTATTCTGTTCAGACTTTGCAATAACTTCATGTTGAAGTCATCCTTCTGCTCTTTGGCCCTCATAAGCCTTTCATTATCATCTTTATGGCTTTGGACATCCTTTTGCAAATTTTTAATGGTCTCTACCATATTTAGGTTTTCATCCTTTTCCTCTCCATGTCCATTGGAGTTTGTTCCTTCAATGTCCAAGTGGACATTCATCCATCTGCTGTCATATTGTTGATTGTAATTTCTCCGTGTCTCTTCCATTCTTATGGATTTGGTACTGATCTGATCTGATCTAGTTGTTGTTAATTCTGAAACATGTGCAACCATTAAAAATTATTAGGTTAACTAAATCAACAATCCATGAGAAATATGAACTATTTCGGCTCAATAAATATATCATAATTATCTTCTCTGATTTCTTGGTGTTTCCACCATGACGATTCTTAGACAAGACACAAGTTTTGATAACTTAGAAAGAACTACATCATCACGCAGAGATACATCGGGTGAAAGACAGTTTTCTAAAACCACTTTTGCATAAGTTCCAATGTCACGTGCTTCAATATGTCAAATCCACCATTCGTGGGATGGGTGACGGCTAGTTAGATCACTCCATCTCATTCACTTGGTAAATCACAGCCGTTTGAAGTTAGGTGAACGCCACCATGTAACGAACTCAAAAATTTTAATCATTTGAAATGGATTAGCTGAGCATGGAACCCATCGTACTTGTGCGCAAGTCTACCAATGATTCATGATTGAGGTTCTATAATAACCAACTCTTGGGTATGGAGGCATCATTTTATCCATGAACAAGCAATATCCAAACTAGTTCGAGCTTCTCATCTCTGCAAAAGTATTTCGGTTCCCACACAACTGAGGTATATGGACCCAGTTAAATCCAATGAGACTGGTTATTCGGGCAACATGCTAAATTTTCCCGCGAGTATGAAAGAAAAGGTAGTCGTGAAAATACTAGCGACTAATTTTCACACATTACCTGTTACTGATTCTAGATTGGAAATCAGGTTAAATCCAATCATTAGAGATCTGGTTATCAATAGACCAGCCGCTAGGAAGAAACGAAACAAGTGATAGAAGAAATAACCATTGCTGAAGTGACTGAAAGTGTTGGAGAGAATCAACAGGTCTGGTTAGATTATTTTAAGGAGGAGATAGCTAAGATGAAATGAGAACTTAAATACAATTGAGCATATTTCAACGATTTTTGGACAGATGGTAGAAGAGGTAAGGAATCTCCAAACATGATAGACCTGTTCTTGTACAGTCTCTTTAAATAAGGAAATTGCTATTTTGGATCATTCCCTTTTGTAATTTCGGATTTAAATGAATATATAAGCTCAGTAGCGGATTTGTACTGCTCAGGACAACATTACAACTGATGGTGATATGAATCTTGTTTCCTTTAATATTAAGTGTCTTCTTGTAACTTATATTTCACTTTCAACTGTCTGAATAAAACTCAAAATTCATCTCACTCGCTTGACTCATTTTAAATAATACTTCAATGTAGTTTTGTATTCCTCTTTCTTTGAATACTATGTAAATTGTCTATTAAACTCAGGTTCGTCGTCTTACTTAGCCTTTCAGATGATTTTGTGCGCATAGAATTCAACTTGTGTACCTTTATTTATCGTGCAAAGCGACTTTATAAGGTAATTTCATTCTTCTGTGCACCTGTATCTGCTATACATTTCCTCTTCATTGTGCAAATAACTTGCACGTACTACTTTTCATTGCGCACCAATATCCACTGCGCATTGTTTCTGTATCACACTCGGATATTCCACATGCATTTCGCTTTATGCATGGCACCGTGCTAAAGTTCAATATGCCTCACCACGTGCAATACTCTGTATGCCCCATTGAATACTCTGTCTCTACCCCGCAGAATCACCTTATTACAATAACAACATAACATTCATTTACCATTAAAATAGCTAGATCTATCCTTCATAGCCATAGATATGATCTAATACAATGATGCAGATATTAATATAACAACAACAGAGATCAGAGCATCAATCCCACACACACAACAAAAGATGTATGTGGTTCACCCTCTCTCTAGAGATATGTCCACATAACTTTGCTTATGATATATTAAGATAAATATTACATTTTTTATCTACGCTCCTGGCCAACAGATCCTCTCTTCTCCATCTCTCTTCCTCTCTCCCTTCCTACGCACCCAGCTATAGGACTTGATCTTCGCACCCAACTGAAGATCTTACAATACCAGAAGGCTCTCTCTCACCCTCAATACAATATTCTCCCAATGAACAATAATTGTCAACAAGGCTCAACCATAGTACCGACCTGACCTAGGTCCTCTCAACCTCTATTTATACATTACAATCCCTCACCGACAACCTTAGGTCAAAACCTAGGTGTCAAAAACCCTAATTACCAAAACCCTAGGTGTCTACAACCCTAGGCCAACTTGACCCATTCTTTCTGGGCTTCACCAGCCTGTCTTTCCTTCTCCATATTACGGTGCTCCAAGGCATCTAATGCTGGCTTTTTCCACTTCCTAAGTCATCCTCGGTCCATCTTCCTTCCTGATCTTTCATCCTCGATCTCCTCATCCAACAACTTGATTTTCTGCACTTCGCTCCATCTTCTCTGTTCTTTTGCTCACTTCGACCAAGTGACAACCACTGTGTCTCCCACGAAGCTCGGTTTTTACCTTTTCTTCTTCATTCTTCACTTCCTTGCATAACCCTGGGCCAACAAGCCCCCAACACTCACCTGTGAGTTGCCCCGAGGCACTTGAGTTCTTATCCTCTTGTTTTTCTTCGACTTTCGACTGCATAGTGTAGCCCTTGCTTTCTGATTTATGACTCCTTCCCATCCTTGTGAAGACTATCTTTTATTTTTCTGGTACCTAGTTTAAACTGCACCTAGTACCTAGACCCTTGTCTTCCTGATTCTACTAAGAGCTGCGAGGCAACTAGTTGTCATAGTAGAACTTCATCCAACTCCCATTCACCAAGCCTTCCTTCTAGTCTCCTTTCAATGTCTTCAGCTACGCAACTTCTCCCGCTATAACATAGACAATCTCATATGGTCCAAGCCAATGCATTCTGAACTTCCCAGGGTGTTTGATAAACTTACTGTCATATAGAAGGACTAAATCACCTTGCCTGAATATATTCTTCTTGATGTGTCTGTCATGATAGGCCTTTTCTCATTCCTTCTGAATTTGCTGATGGAAGCCTGCAATGAATCTATCTTCTTCTAGTTCGACCAATAGTGATAGCCTCTCATGAATAGCACCAGTATCATCCATGTATGTAAATGCAACAATTCTTAATCTTGGTACCAATTACTCCATTAGGACAACAACTTCAAGACCATAAACCAACTTGAAAGGGGTATGCAATGTTAATTTCTTGCAAGTGGTTCTATAAGCCCAGAGTACTGCTGCTACTCTTAAATTCCAGTCATCCGTGTTCACACTCCAAATCATTGTCAATTCTACCTCCAAGATCTTGTTGAATGCTTCAACCATTCCTTTTTCTTGTGGATGATAAGGTGTACTCTTCTAATGGTGGACTGCAAATTCTTCAGTCAGGGCTTCAACTGTCTTATTGATGAAGTGTGTACCTTGATCACTCATAAGGACCTTAGGGAATCCAAATCTTGTTATTATGTGATCGAATATAAAACACGCAGTTGTAGTTGCACTACAGTCCTTGATTGCTCTTTCTTCAGCCCATCTAGTCAGGTATTATGTCATAATGATAATATACCTTGCTACTGTGCACTTTCCTAGTGGGTTTATAGGTCCCACGAAGTCAATGGCCCATTTTTCAAATGATTTTAAGGTCATCTATGGTGCTAATGGCATCTCATCTCTTCGGGATGGTTTTCCAACTCATTGGCATACATCGCATGCTTTGGCATATTCTTTAGCATCCCTGTGTAACGTAGGCCATCAAAGGCCAGCTCGCAAAACCTTCTGCGCATTTGCTTTTCCTGCATAATGTATTCTTGCAATTCCTTCATGAGCTTCTTCGAGGATCATAGGGAGTTCTTCCTCCATCACACATCTTCTTAGGATCTCATCAGTCCCATTTTATATAGCTGACCAACTATCAGTGAAAAATCTGCAGCGCACACCACTAGTTATTTCTTCTGCGGAATTGTGTATTCGGCTGGAGCTATTCCTGTTGACAGGAACTAGACTATGTCTATGAAGTGGTCATCAATATTCCTAATGGAAAGCAGTTGTGCATCCAGTAGTGTTTCCTCCAGACTAGTAGGTTCTTCACCATGCTCGAACCTCAACAGGTGGTATGGGCCCTTATTCATTCTTCCTGGCTTAACTATGATCTCAAAATCATATTCTTGAAACAGGAGAAGCCATCTACATATTATCCCCCCCAATACTGGCTTTTTGACTAGGTATTTCAGTGTAGAGTGATCAATAAACATTTTAAGGTGTCCTCCCAACAAGTAGTGGTGAAATTTCTGCAATGCATACACCATGGCTAGTCCCTTTCTCTTTGTAGTAGTGTAATTGATTTCAGTTCTGGAGATCGTTCTGCTGGAAAATGCTAATGTATGATCAATTTCCCCTTCTTCAGGTTTTTCAAGTACTGCTCCTAATGCAATAGAAGATGCATCAACATGCACATAGAATTCCTTGCTCTGGTTAGGAAATACTAGAAGAGGCACAGTGGCCATCTTTTGTTTCAGTGTGTCGAAGCTCTGTTGGCATTCATCTGTCGAACCACACTGATAGAATTTATTTAATAACCTCTCTATTGGCGCAGTAATCTGAGAATATCCTTTGATAATTCCCTGTAATAGTCAGTATGTCCTAGCGTAGTGCGCAGTTGTTTGACTGATATAGGTGGTGGTAAATCAACTATAATTGCAATTTTGGTTGGATCCACCAACAATCCTTGCTTGCATACAATATGACCTAATAATACTCCAAATGGTGAGAAGAAGATGCACTTATTCAAATTCAAAGAAATTTGACACTGCTTGCATTTATCCAGCATTAGCCTTAGACATGCAATATGATTTTCCAACAAACTAAAAATAGTCTAGTCATCAAAGTATGCTTCTAAAAACTTATGGAAAAATTATCTGAATGATTCAACCACCACCCTCGAAAAGAAGACTGGGGCATTCTTCAGTCCAAATGGCATTAATGTTTATTGGTAGGATCCCCACTCTGTTGAAAGCATAGTCTTATGACGATCCTCCTTGGTGATGTGGATCTGGTGGTATCCCAAAAACCCATCTATAAAAGAATATACTTCTTGGCCTTCCACGTTATCCAACACTTCATCTGTGAAAGGTGTAGGGAAAGGATCATGTAGAAAAGCATCATTCATATTCTTGAGATCTATGCTAATCCTGATCTCACCTATCTTCTTATCTTTCACTACCATGGGGCTAATCCACTCCAACTCTTCAACATGTTCAATAATCCCTACTTCCATCATTCTGTCGAAATCAATCTTCACTTTTTCCTTATATTTCGGGTTCAATCTATAGGGTCTTTTCTTGACTGGCTTCATGTATGGTTTCAAAGGTATTCTCATTTCTCCCATAGGTTCTTTGATTCCCTTCATATCAGTGAACTTGGTTGGGAACAAGTCTTGATACTCATGCAATAATTATGTGATTTTTTCAATGGTAGCAGCATCCCAGTAATATTCAACATTGGAAATATTTGGTGTTTCCTCTATCCCAATATTGACTTTCTTTATCTTTATCGGTTGTCCAATGAATGGAAGTTCAACTCCTAGTCATTCTACATCTCTCTAACCTTCTGTTTCTGCGATATTCACCTTCCTTAGGTCATCGTCTTCATCGAAATTAATGTTGTAGCAGGTCTACAGTTTCTAGAGGGGCACATTCCATTCATCCTCTTCTTGCTCCAAAGGAGGCCAGATGCATCCTCAAATACTTTCTGTCTCACCTTCTGTAGTTCTTGATCTACAGAAGGAAATTCACTGTCAAACAAAAAGGTGGTTATAAAATTCTGGTTCATACCTTTTCATTCTGAAGTGACAAGGCACAACTCTACATGAAGGTACCAGTTAATCGGGGTGGTATCTAATGTATTGATGAATATGTGTACCCATTTTTCTCTGGGAATGTCACTCCAATCCTCTTCACATCTTCGTACATGGTCCTTTGGTCAGCTTCGACCTATGTACGATGCTTCGCAGCTTCCTACTTATGATGAAAACCGCGCTGTCATCAGAGTTCGACATTATGTCCAGTCTGTAATATTTCTTTTATGTGTCCCCCACCATCTTGGTGGTGTGGATTTCATGACCTCCTCCATTTCCATCAGCCTATGTTGTGTTGGTACACTTGTCTCAAATTCTGATAAGAAGTTCTCTAAGGGTTTCATCCCATCAAATGTGGGGAGATTACTCATGATTGTGCCAATCCAGTGAACTTCTCTGGTTACCCTAGTGCATCTTCTTATAGATAATTCGTACATCTAGTTCTACCAATTCTCCAGTGCTTCTTCTGAGTCAGATGAGTATGTGTTGTCACTTCGCCAACTCATATTTCCATCAGCTGTAGGGTTGATATAATCTTGCTGTCTGACTGTTAATTTGTAGATGTTTTCTAGTTCAAATGTGTGGTCCTCTTCTCTTATAGGTTATGTGTATCATGGACCTTCATTTGGGTCTAAAGGTGAAATGACCCTAAGGACATATTTCTCAAATGTCATGCATATTTTCTTTAAATCAACAACAGTGGAATCATCGAAGGCCCAATCAATTCCTAACAATGCAGGGTAAGGGCAGTTGTCATCAACAATTTCAATTACCTCAAAATCTACAAAGGTTCTTACTCCATCGATGTCAAATGGGACATGCTCTAATCGTCCAAATGGGCTGACAACTTGTTGATTAGCCATGCGAAGCCTGATAGGGGAATATATCATCTTGGGTTTTCCCATCAGTGCCCAAGTCTACTTCATCATGAAATTGACTTTTGACCCTAAGTCAAGGACCACATAGTCTATCTGATACTCTCCTATCTAAGCATTCAAGTGTAATTATTTATTTTTCCTTCTCCTTCTTCCAATTTGGTGCACTGCTCCATTCAGTAAGGGTTCTATTTTTCCTAGTTCATACTGCTTGATTAAATCTTGTAATTCTTGTCCAACGCCTTTATCTTGAATCAACTTAACACAACTGTGGAATAATTCCATGAGTTTTCTTACCTCTTTCCCTTCTGTTGGTGATGCAGATGGATCAAACGCCTGAGGCATGCCGTATTCTCTGATTTTTGGTTGTCTCTTTGATGAAGATCCTTGATTTCCTTTGAACTCTTTTCTTTACTCCTCGAATATCTGTCTTTCTTTCTTAGCATCAAACGTTGGGGTATTTTCTATAGCTTTCCTGACTTTGTGTTCATTTTTAGTCTTTCCTTGGGATTCTCTGTCTTCTCTTGTAGAAGTTCCTCCTTGAGTAATAACAATGACTCTAGGGTCTTCTCCATGAGGTTCAACGTATATCAATTGTACTTATGGGTTCTGCTGGGGTCCTCGTCTTTCCTGAAGTTTATCCAACAACATAGGGAATTCTTCTATGACATGCTTGAAGGAGGTATGGGACGACAAATAATATGTTATAGCATGCACAACTAGGACATTTGTAACATATTGTTTTTCCTCGACCTCGTCCCATACCTCCTCCTTGTCCTCGTCCTCTGTAGCCACTGTGAGGAGTGAAATTTCCTCTCCCTAGAGAGTTGTACTATGGAGTGTTTCCCTCTTGTTGTACTTTGCATTGAATCTTGTATATGTCTCTCGACCTTTCATGCATGAGATCATAAGCTCTACAATCTCGATCATCATGCCCCACTAATTTACAGAATGTACAATACAATTTTGTGGGTGTCTGGACATACTTCTGCATATAGTATCACTCACATGGCCAATGCCTATTTTTGCATACATCGCACTAGGGTAGGTTAACTTGCTTTAAGGGGCTCGGATCCCTTGATGCCAAGTACTCATGAAATAAGGGACAATGTTCCTTATCATGGCCTTCAAATCTGCATCTTATACACCATATATCTTCCCTTTTGTCTTTTCCCTTATCTTTCTTCATATCCTCGACTTGTAAAGACAAACTAGTTAGCTGGCTCATGATCTATCTAATTCTTGAGCTAGATTCTCCCATCGGTGTTGATTCAAGCTTCGTGGCGATCTCCAGATCTTCTGCCTGAGATGCAATCTTTTGTTGCATCAAAGGGATTCTTATGTTTGGTAACAGTGCAACTATGAACCACTCTTTGTTCTGTTTGTCATGGATCTAGAAAGTTAATCGGCCTGTCAGGGTCTTGAATCTCTGGTCGAACTCCCAAATAGGTTATGCTACCTTTTGTTTAATCTCTTTTAGTTCCGTAATACATTGTAACTTCGACTTAGTTTTCTTAAACTCTGCAATCAATGCATTCTTGATCTCATTTAGGGGCTTAGGATGTGCCAGTCCTTGGACAAGTTTCATGTACCATCTTAGTGCCCGGTCCCTTAGCATAGTGCTGAACTAGGTTCTCTTGATTGCTTCATCGGTGATACTTTTAATATTCCATACGGCCTCACACAGAAACCAATGCTGATCTGGATCTTCAGATCCTTTTTCTCTAAAGATAGGGAGTCTCATCTCATCTGCCATAAAGCTGACTAGGGTTCTTGTCTGAGTAGATGTTGGGCTACTAGTAATAGTACTCTGAAGACTCTAGTGGTTCTGACTATTCTGACTACTAAGTATTGTTGGGACAACAGGAGGATTAACGCTACTTACTTCAATAGTTCACGTAGTTCCTAAGGTTTCTAGTTCGCTTTGGCACAATTCTTCAGCACCCCCTTCTTCTGTTTTAGTGGGCTCTGGATGGTCTTTGTTGATTAGTTCTACCTCTTCTCCACTATAGAAACCTTCTTCTCCATAGTTTTTCTTAAACAAATTCTCAAGGTGAGCTCGTCAGAATACTTTCCCACTACGTGTATGCCCTGCTTCTTTGTCATCGTCGTTGTTGCTGTCCAAGATCTTGAACATTAGCCTTTTCAGGTTTGATCAATCTACTATATCTTCAAGATGTGGTTTTCATGCAAGAGCATATTGATTCTTACCTTCAGGAAGTGCAAAAATTTTCCTCTAGGTCCCTTGAAAAAGTATCTCTCAACTTGACTATACGATTCTATTCCGTCAATAGAAAACTTAGTGATATACCCTCCGATGGTACTATCAAACCAGTGATCTACTGCTCTGGATACAACGTTGTCGACTCTCTTGACCTTCTAGATCAATGCTGGTGTCCAAACCACAGGGGGTCTAGATCTGATTTCAAACTATGTGTCAGCTAACCTAGCCAACCACCCATATAGCTCTTGATGGATTCCTCTAAATAAGATCTCGTGAATGTCGATGAAGATGTATCTTTGTAACCAATCTTCGGTTCTTATTTTAGGGTTCTTGTTCTGGGGTTTAGTGAATTCCTTCTCTTGGTCCTCTACCCGCTTCTGAATCTCTATCTTCGATGGGAACCACCTTGACATTCCCTTAAAAATATTCAAGTCCCGACAACAAAACCATTTGTTGGCACATGGGTAGACCTAGGGTTCAACGCTCAAGAGTGCACCAACAAGCCCTAGCTACTGGCCCTTTCAGAAGCACCTACGAAGAAGATGCAGTCTCACCCGAAGCATCTATGAGGGTGTTTCAGGACAGAGATGTCTATAACCAGGGGAATATCAAGTGGTTCTTATTACAACAACAACATAACATGCATTTACCATTCAACTAGCTAGATCTATCCTTCATAGCCATAGATCTGATCTAATACAATGATGTAGATAATAATATAACAACAAAAGAGCTCATAGCATCAATCACACACACACAACAACATATGTATGTGGTTCACCCTCTCTCTAGGGCTACGTCCACATAACTGTGCTTATGATATATTAAGATAAAGCTTACAGTTCTGATATCTTCTCCTGGCCAGAGGATCCTCTCTTCTCCATCTCTCTTCCTCTCTCCCTTTCTGTGCACCCAGCTACATGACTTGATCTTCGCACCCAACTGAATATATTATAATACCAGAAGGCTCTCTCTCTAACTCAATACAATATTCTCCCAATGAATAATAATCGACAACAAGGCTCAACCATAGTACCGAACTGACCTAGGTCCTCTCGACCTTTATTTATACATTACAATCCCTCACCGATAGCCTTAGGTCGAAACCTAGGTGTCAAAAACCCTAATTACCAAAAACCTAGGTGTCTACAACCCTAGGTCAACTTGACCCATTATTTCCAAGCTTCACCAGCCTGTCTTTCCTTCTCCATCTCGCTGTGCTCCAACGCATCTAATGTTGTCTTTTTCCACTTCCTGATTCATCCTCGGTCCATATTCCTTGCTGATCTGCCATCCTCGATCTCCTCATCCAACAACTTGCTTTTCCGCACTTCTCTCCATCTTCTCTATTATTTTTCTCACTTCGACCCAGTGATAGCCATTGTGTCTCCCACGAAGCTCGCTTTTTACCTTTTCTTCCTTGATCTTCTCTTCCTTCCATAACCCAGGGCCAACATCCATACTGTAATCGATACCATACTATAATCTTGTATCCATTCAACTTGTTTGGCCCATTCGTGCTCAGTGTTGAAAACTGACACTTTGATACCATACTATAGCACACCTCCCCGGCCACCAATAGGTTGGGGAACATCACTACTCAGATGCTTAACTTAGCTCTGAAAACATAAGGTAACAACCCACTATCCAACTGAGGTATGTCACATAATATATATATATATATATATATTTAATACGTATATACACACACAGGCATACATACATACTGAACTGTATGCAATTAAACATATACATAAAATTCTCTAGCGGAAGCTTCACATATAAAACATAAAAAAATAGTTGCATTCTGTAAATATACAATTTTCAGGCTGTATTAACAGTAATCACAGACATGTAGCATACACAGGGGTATACCCTGAAACACACAGACAAATATGCTCACACATGCCATAAAACCCATAAATTAACACATAATGACAATGCAACATGTAAATTCATCACATAAATGATACTTATCTTGGTAAGAATGTCACCAACTGTGTGCAAACCATCCACGAACCTCCCAGCCTTAGACTACACTATTCATCACTCATAACAATGAGTCACCCCCGAGTTGGGAGTAGACTCCACTTGGGTAAGGGGTTCCTAACTGGGCTAAGGGTTCACTGTCAACAGGAAAGACTCCATCTTAGGTGCTCACCCAACCGACATCCTACAACCTCTCATTCCCCACATGCCTGTCCCACCCAGGAAAGTGTGCCCCTTCTCTGCTCAACATTCCTTCGGTTCCCCCACTTCCCTTCCAGGGCTTCAGCAACAAGTCGAGCCAGAAGTCTCAGAGAACTGTAGCTATAGTTTATCACCTTCAGGAAATTGATCCCCAACAATCCTCTCACTCAGAGAATTTCTCATGGGCCTGACAACCCACCTCTTCAATCCCGCTCCCAAGCTGATAGGTACACCAACCAAAAAAATGGCCACAAAAACAGGGTCATGTATAGTGATAGGAAGGTACGAGGATATCTCGATGACTGTGCAAGTAAATGGTCATGGATTCATGGTAGAGATAATGATTTCCCCCCCCCAATAATGGTTCTTTGGTCGAAGAAAAAAATGGTAAGCTCCCCCCAAAGGCAATAAGTCTCAGCAATAAGTATGCATGTCTCCAACTTGACACTTGTTATGTTGGAAGCTACTCTGATACACTTGTCCCCTTCTTTAGGACTTAGGATAAAATAATTATCCATACTTTATCTTCTAAGAAATATTAATTTAATATTCCTTTTTGGCTTAAGCTCTCTCGCTTATCCATTTCCTTAGCTTTTGGCCCTCCATTTCCCTAACTGGTGGAATCTAGTCCCCCTTCTCTTTTATCATGGTTGGCCTGCGTGAAATGATGTATTTTATATTAATCATGAGACATATACAAAATAGGCACACTGGTCTTTAACATCTAGGCACTCTGGGATAATTCTAAAACATAAGCATTCCGACTTATAATATTGGCTCACCAGCCTATAATGCATATCATATACATAAAGGTTCGCTGACTTTAATATTGCACGCACTTTAGTTACTGCGCATGGTATTTGTTGTCCTCAAGGTTGTAGGCACTTTAGTTACTACACACGGTATCCACTATCCTCAAGGTTGCACGCACTTTAGTTTAGAAGTTTAAACAATCAACCTAGATATGATGAGTACCAAGATGATGAGGAGCAGATTTCTACATCAGCACACATGGAATTTTACAATAGTAAATATACATATGATAGCTATAAAGGCACTGAAAAAGGTTTTTTTGGAGCATATTTCTACATTCACATATGCATAAGTATACAACATTGGACTGGTTTATTATGTGTATGAGATTTTTGATGATGAGTCACAAATGGAAATACTGCTACCCCTAATTCTTAAGTAATTAGAGTTTGATAATATTAAACAAATATCACTTGGATATGCACCACGATAACAACCTTACTTCATCACTTGTGAAACATAGATCTCAAAAAGCAAGTTCAGTCATCTGTACATGGAGGATAAATTTGTGGATGAAGGATGTCTATCTTTTATAGCTAATCAAGAGGACGTAATGTTTCATGTCTTTCAAGATCCTATGGCAGTTTTTTTGGAGTCAGAAAGTGGAGTTAATTTTTTTTTATTCTTTCACTTTAAGTATGGATCTAACATGCACATTGATTTTTCAGTCATCCATACTTATTTTTTGGGTAACTGTAAGTGGAAGGTATGATCATATTAGTAGCAAAACATTTCTTTCTTTATTGGAAATTTCATATTACTTGATGAGTGGAGTTGTTTCTAATTAGAGTAGGAGATCAGTGTATATAAATAAGCGATATAGATGTGAATTTGTTTTTGGGATTGTTTCAGTTCAACAATAGATCAATATCTTTCAGTTCTCAGTTTTCAGAGTGTTTTGTTTCAAGTTTGTCGCATATGGTTGTTTTTATTTTGTGGTTTATTGAAGCTAAGAATAATTAGGGCTTAATTAATAGAGAACAAGGTGGTTTCACAAAATGGATTTAGAGCAGGATTAGATCATGCATAGGTCACAAATATTTACAGGGTTATGGATTCTGAGGGTTGCAAATGATGAACATAGAGGAAAGTTTTCAAGAAAGGGTGAAGGCACATGGTCTTCATTTTCTTTGGTGCCTCGCAAGGAGAAACCATCCCTAGATGGAGCCTATATTTTAACATAAATTCACATCACCAAAATTTTGAAATTTCACAAAATTTTCACAAGCTTTTCTAAATTTCTCGCCTTCAAAATTTCCAATTTGGCTAATCCCACAAAGTATTCTTGTCCTTATATGAGTGAAAGTCTAGCCCGTTCTTTCTTTGTTTCCATTTGAAAATATTTATTTCTTAAAAATTCATGCCCAAGGAACCTAATGTAAAATATAAGCACCTGGGCACTTATCGCAAGTAAAAAAGGGCCCAACGCGACCCAAAAAGGACTTTAGGTTTAATAATAGAGGATCTTACTATAGGACCATAGCTCGTAAACCAAGAACCAATAATATTCTAGAGCCCAACCAGATCGAACGGTTGTACGTGAGTGCACTCAAGAATCATGGTTCTAGTCATCATTGGAGTTTCCCTCATTGAATTATCCTTCATCTAAGTATCCCTCATGACATAAACATTGATCACTCCGATGGGGCATCACCGATTCCTGACCAGGTGTCATGTCATCTTTCCAACAGAGCACTATAAGGGCTAACCTATGGTTTCCACATGGATAGGTGTAACCCATGACATACACATGTAAATATCTTGAAGCCAGATGACATGTGGCATACCCCCTACCACATCATCATCAATGGGGACCTACTAGTGGTTGCCAGAGAGACATATGGAATCCACCGAATGCACAGGTCAACAAATCAAAATGGGCAACACGTGGCATACCCTTTGCCACATCAACACCATCAAGGTGAAAGTAAAGGGAACCATATGTCCAAGATGAAATCAACCCAGAGTCTACCTCGTGAGAGTCCCCTTCGCAAAGTTCCTTCAACACTACACCTTCGACTAACCCCACTCCAATGGGCAGTCCAGATCCGTTCCAGATATCGAAGCATTTCAGGAACCGGGAAAATCAAAATTTTCCACGTGGAAACGTGAAATCCACCAAAGATATATAATAACACATAAAAAAAGAGAGACATCTATAAAATTTCATGGATATTCCACCAGAATAGTTTATCACAATAGATCTAATAAAATATTGAAATATTTACTATGAGGGTTAATTTCCTTTAGATATACAGAATATTTAGTTACTAATAAATTAGATAAAATGCATAAAATAAAAAATAGTAAAACACATTCACATCATCCATAAAGAAACACAAGATATGAACTAGGAAACCCAATATGGGAGAAAACCCAACTAGAAGGTGAGGTTGCTCTGCTCTCTTTCCTCTGGTATAGAAATGATGCAAGTACAAAGAAATAGGCACTCTCTATAGATTTTCCTTTGAACTATGGCCTGTATGGCTTCTACATAATCTCTCCCCCTATGTTAGACTCACAGAATACCACTCTCATATGTTATGCTCAACTATGGAACAAGGNAAATGATGCAAGTACAAAGAAATAGGCACTCTCTATAGATTTTCCTTTGAACTATGGCCTGTATGGCTTCTACATAATCTCTCCCCCTATGTTAGACTCACAGAATACCACTCTCATATGTTATGCTCAACTATGGAACAAGGTACAATGCAAAATAATGGAACCCCTTCTCCTATTAACATATTTAATAGTGGCATGATATTTAACATAGCCCGATAGCTGCCTAGGGATAAGTTTTTGACTTCCTCAACCTTCAATTGTGATAAGGTTTTGGAACTTCTAGAATGTTATTAGAAAATCCACTATGTGGATAGCCTCACATGTCTAAGTAATGAAGGTTGACATGGAATCCACTCACACCATGGTGATCAATATGGTAGGTCAAATTTTAGGAGGAATTAATTTCTCATATGAACTCTGATTAACAAACGATTTGCATCATTGGAAAGGTATCAATGTGTATAATTTAGAATCTTTTGTCATAGTAAGGTTTGGACCAAACAAAAGGTCGTTTGATGCCTCAAATTAACTCTGGAATATTTTTGACTAATTTTTGGACCCAAATTTCCAAATTTGGACCAGCCGCCAAAATGGCCTTGCAAGACGATTCTTTCAAAATTTTCACCTAAAATGTAGTGAGATAGATTGAAAATAATATAATGATCCAATATGTATCATACCTCTTGATTTATGGAGGTGTTTGGTTCCCAAAATATTTACTGAATGAGGTGATGAAATGTTTCCTATACATTCTCCCTAGAGTGCCATTTTCCTTTTACTGGAAGTTGTCCTTTCAACCTAGTCTGCCAAAGGTCATGTTGCCCTTGTCTTGTAGTTATAGACCACTTATGCAAAGCTATGTCTTCTTTTAGCTCTGCTTGAGCATCTAGTGCTAAATCCTCTATGGAAGGTAGGACATGCTCCTCCTCTTGATCCAACATGGAGGGCTCATAGAGTTTGATATTCTCCACATCCACTACTGAGTAAATGTGCGTGTATGGGGATAGATTGAGTATGTAGGAATTATACCCCACCTTTTCTAATACCTCAAATGGACCATACCATAGAGACTTTATCTTATTACCATGACCCTATAGTCTTTCCTTATTCAGTTGTAACCACACTCTATCTCCCACATTAAATGTTTTCTTTGTTCTGTGTTGGTCATGTGTAGCCTTGTACTTCTCATGTGACTTCTATATTGTCTCATGTACTTGCAAATGGATCTACCTGATCTTCTCAAAAAAAAAATCTTCCTTTAGTGCATCTCCTGTGAGGTCCTCTCTCACTCCTCCTTCATGTCCATATAAAACATCTAAGGGTGAAGGTGGAAAATATCCGAAGAAATTTTCAAAAGGGGACTTACCGATAGAAGTGTAGACTACTTTGATATAAGAGTGTTGTATATAGATCAAATTTTCATCCCACATATTTTGATGCTTTTGATTGTAACCCCTCAAACGATACACCAAATTCCTCTTGTCTACTTTTGTCTGCCCATCTGTCTGTGGATGAAATGTTGTAGAAATCTTCAACTTAGTGTCCATATTATCCCACAATGTAGTCCAGACTGCACAGATAAATTTGGTATCCCTATCTGAGATGATTCTCCATGGTATCCCAAATTGCACCCAGACCTGTTCAAAGAACTTAATTGTTTCTTCTTATCCAGTGATGGTGTTTTTACAAGGAATGAGAATGCACATTTTTCTAAATCTGTCAACTACAAGAAATAGATAGCCATGTCCCTTCTTTGTTGTTGGTAAACCTCCCACAAACTCCATGGAAATGTTTTCCCAAGGTCATGTGGGTACAGGTAAGGGATGCTATATACCTTCCTTCCTATTGATGGGCTTGATGGTACAACAAAGTATATATCCTTTAATATATTTTTCTACATATTCTTACATTCTATACCAATACACTTATATTTGTAAGTTGGAAATTGTCTTCCCAACACCAAAATGTCCTACAACCTTGGAGGAGTTATATTCTCTGATACGATGCAATCGTTTACCTTTATGAACATACATCTTGTTGAGATTCTAGATTAAACCATTCTAGAAATGATATTTAGCCTTGCCATCACCTTCTTCTATATGAATTTGTCCTTGTAGTTGTTGAAACACCTCCTTGAAATCCTCATATTTTGTGTATGCCTCTTTGTATGCATCATGGGTAAAAGGCTCCATGTGCATTAGAGTTTCCAAACCTGTAATATTAGATGTGGGTGGGTGTGAAAGCATGTCTGCCAAATTATTTGTGCTACCCTTCTAATACTTTATGACCAAATAAATTTCTATAAAAATCCCATCCATTTGTAATGCTTGGTTTCTTGTATCTTACTATAGGCCTGCAAATACTGAAGTGGTTAGTGATCTGTGTGGATGATGGTCTCCTTTCCCATAAGATAATTCTTCCCCTTTTTGACATCTTGTACCAAGGCATAGAGCTCCTTTTCGTAGGTAGGTTGGTTGAGAACCACCCCATGAAATACTTCAGAATGATATCATACAGGCCTTCCTCCCTACATCATTACTGCTCTGATGGCATACCTGCTTTCATATGTCTCCACTTCGAAAGGATTATGCAAGTTTAACAATGTGAGAAATAGTGATTGATTGATCTTTCATTTTATCTCATCAAAGGCCTTTTGTTGATTCTTTACCCATTGGAAACTCTTACCACTGGTTGTTATGGTGTAGAGTGGTGCAACTGCCACTAAAATTGAAGCTATGAACTTTCTCAATTATTGTGCCACCCCCAAAAAACTCCTAACTTCAATTACATTTATAGGAATTGGCCATTTCATAATGGCCTCCATATTTGTAGGATCTATATTCATCTCCCTTGCACCGATCACATACCCCAAATACACCAAACATTGCTAAGAGAACTCATGTTTCTTGAGATTTTCCAATAGCTGGTGCTTTTTTAGAGTCTCTAACACTTCCATAAGATATGGCATATGTTCCTCCAAGGTAGCACTATAAAATAGTATATCATGCAAATATACAATAACAAATGAATCTATATAAGGGCGTAATACATCATTCATTAGTCGCATAAATGTAGTCAGTACATTGCATAAACCAAATGGCATAACCAAAAATTAATACAAACCTTTCCTTTTCTTGAAGGAATTCTTCTAGGTATCTTCCTCTTTGACTCTTACCTAGTGATATCCTAATTTCAAATCCATCTTAGTGAAGTACTTGGAATGTTGCAGCTAGTCCAATAGATCGTTGATCCTTGGGAGGGGGTATTGATTCCTCAGTGTAATCTTGTTCAATACTTTGTAATCGATACACATTCTCCAAGTCCCATCCTTCTTGGGAACAATTATGATGCATGACCCACAAGGTGAGGTACTTGGTCAAATTACACCCTGCTCCAAAAATTGTTGCAATTTCTTCTTCACCTCATTCACTTCTAGAATGGACTATTTATACAACCCAATATTCATCAATGGGGAGTCTAGAAACATCTGTATTTCATGCTCCACTTCCATCTTGGGTGGCATCCCTTTAGGCTCCTAGAACACTCCTATGTAATTATGTAGAATCTCCTCCAACTTCTATTTCTTCTCTTTAGTACACCCCTCTAGGGGTATCTTCACTCTTATTGACTCATCATCAAACCGATTTTCCCTTAAGAAAAGTAAAAAATATTTTTTACTAGAACTAATCAACTTCTTGGCTAGATTGACACTTACTAGTGAGATATTTGACTTGCCTTTATGCGCATTGATGATGTAGGACTTCCCATCCTTGAAAAATCGGTATTGGCTGAGCCTCTGCATGAATAGTTCATCCATTATATACATTTAAGGGCTTACAAACACTACCCCTCATACATCAAGGGGTACTACATCCAATTCCACTTCATCAATAAACTCAACACTTATAGCAAATTTAATCTGAGATTGTTACATTGACTTTATATATACATCCTTATTTACCCAACCTAATGGATAGGGGATAGGATGATTTTTAACCTTCAATCCAAGATTGTTGACTAGATCTGTTGCTATGATATTATCCTGTGAACCAGAGTCAAACACAGCATCTATGTTGGTGTTCTTGACCTGAATATTGATGTGGAAGAGCTTGGTCATTTCCTTCTCTTCCTGGTGATGAAGGCTACTCAGATTCACCTCCTTCTACATAGATGTGTAGATAATCTTTTCATCAATATCAGAGCTCCTTTCAACCTGATTGATTGAATCTTTGGATAGAAGGTTATTTGGTTTCATCTCTGGATGTAGTTTCCAACATTTTTTGTTAGTGTGGCCATCAATGTTGCAATGATTGCAATAGTTGTTGGGATATTTACTTTTCTATGCATTGGATGTTGCCTTCTTATCTTTCCACCCTTTCCACTTCTTCTTACCCTTCTTGGAATATTCATAGTGTTATTTCTACTTCAAACCAATTGGTTTCCCCTTCTTTTGGCCTATGTTTTTCAGGTACTGTGCTTGTACACAAGCCTCATCCACTGTCCTTGGCTTGAAGAGAAACACATATTTTCATATATGACTGTGTAAACCCCTCATAAATTTGAGGAGTACATATGGGTGTTGGCATGCATGGGGCAGACACAGGGTTAATCATTCAAATATCAACAAATCCCTTAGATATTGACCCTTTCGACATTACCTGTAGAGCAAGTGAAGTCTCACTTGAGGCATCTAGAGGAGTTGTAGGAAAAAAGGTTTTGTGGTGATGAGGGGAAGTAAGGCATCCTTCAAGTCCCTTCCTACCATTTTACCATGTGTGCAGTTCTCATATATTAATACTTATCTTATCATTAAACACAATCTATGCACGACATTATAACAACATAACATAAACCATAAAACATCATAAATTGAAAACACATCATAACACATAGATTTACGTGGTTCGCCCAACTTGGGATACATCCATAATGACTAGATTATTATATTATTCATTAATAACTTTCTTAAAATTGTGTATTGTGCTACAATATATGCAACAATAATGTCATCCCAAACTTTCCTAGCCATCATGTTGCAGTGTGAGTTCACTTGTCAATCATACTTTAGAATTCTTCCTTCGCTCAACTTCCTTACCCAAAAAACACTAGTAATTTACATCCATATCTCCTATGTTTAAAATTTTTACATATTTATACAAAATAATAGGTCTAATCCTGTTACAAAAGTGGACAAAGTGTTCCCCAAAAAGCCGTTACAAAAGTGGACCAAGTGTCCCCAAAACCCAATCATTTTCTGCTTTATTTGCATTTCTCCATTGCAAATCATTTTTTCATGATCCCTAACTCCTTGAGGTCCACTCTTGTTGTGCATTATGTTCCATCCTCAAATTTACTTTTACCCTTCAAATTCCTTTTTAGTGTAGATACAAAAAATTGTCCAAAATGCCTCTCCAATAGGCCCCCAACACTCACCTATGGCTCGACCGAAGCCACTCAGTCATGTTTCCAATGCACCATGAATGTGTTGAAGGTCACATTTTTTGTTGCAACATTTTCCTTGACCTCTAGTTCCTTATATAAAATGTGATCTACTATTTTATCTCTAATGCATGTCTGTACCTTCTAGATACCTTCTTCAACTGCCTTTTTGAGGAGTCCTTGAGTCGTTATGAGGGCCACTATCACACTGTATGATTATTTCTATAAAAATTATATTTGTTGTGCACGATCCTGTTGCTACGCCATGAGATGATTAATTTATGAACATAACTTTTGGTTCTCATTCAATGTCGTTACCACCTTTTCTGGTGGAAATGTTCCCATTGCTACTTGTAATTTTCGCACCTTTCCCTGCGTAGTATGAATCTTATGAATTATCTCCTATTGTACCATGTCATGATTTAGTTGTGTCCACACACCCATAGTATATGTTTACAGTTTCACACACTCTAACTCTAGAGACTTTATACTGTCTACCATTGTTTTCACAGTTTTCTTCCTCATCTCCCTCTCTTTAGGTGGCTTATTTGGTGTTACATGTGCTTCTATATATACTATGCATATGCAAAAGAACTGAATGGATTCAATTATCTTTGTTCCCTGATCATTCACTGAGGCTTCCTTATCGACTTGCGCTTATGGGAGTTCTTGATATAATCGCTCAAATTCCTACTATATTTATTTTACTTTCTGCGCAGCCTCATCGCGCTCCTATTTCAATTTGCTATATTTTGTTTCTAAAGCAACATTTTCTTCTATAATATTTTCTAGCTCACTATATGTCTTCTTGGTTCACATGTTCAACTCTTGTGTTGTGATCATCTGTAGCTCTTACAACACATCCATGGGTAGTTGTGATAGAATTATATTTATGTGACCTAATGCCCCGACCTTCTCTTCCACCTTTGTCGTGGGGAACTCGACTTCCCCTGTAGCTAGCTTAATTATCCTTCTCTCCCCTGTGACTGTGAAGCCCTCAGATATTTTTGGTCCTATCTCTCCAGTATTTGTAGTGATGGTTGTTGGTTCTTCCTCCATCTGTCGGTTTGGTGTGATGTTTGTAACTTCTAATAATTGTCGCAATTATACCATCTGTGCCTGCATATGTTTTTTCATCTCTTCGTTTTGTTGTGTTTCATGCTGAAAGGCGTTGTCCATGAATTCTTTTACTTGGTCACCGATCTCCTCCAAGTATTCCCCTATTAGTACCTGAATAGTGACTTCCTTGATGGATTTTCTATTGGGCCATTGATATTTGGATCTTCCTGTCTCTGGCTCTTTTCTCTTTCGGTCATTGTGTAGTGCCAACCATGGATTTAACTCCTATGGGACCTTCCCTTTGTCCTAATCCTCTTCTTATTAGTCTTATTTATCCTCTTCGATGTTGTATACCTTTGGGTTTGGCTACACTAATGAATCTGTCTCTGCAAATGGAATCTTCCACTCATCTTCCCAATCGACCATGATGTTTCCCAACTCCTCTTCTGTCAATCTATATTGTGTTGGTAGAAACTATTGGTATCGGTATTTCTTTTCCTGAATGTACATGTGGGGGTTCCCTTCCTTAAAAAACACCATTTCCCTATATTCCTTAAACACCTGAGGTAGTATGCACGGGTTCCTCTCTTTCTATCTCTGATAATTTCCTTGTAGATATAGAATGCAAAATTAGTGTCCATATGGCATGCCTTATGCATAGTGTACCAAAGGTTATGATATTGCATGGCTAAGCAAGGCTTCTCCTTGAGGCCCAAAAAATGGTTGTCATCTGAATCTCTCAAGGATAATAGTGTGATCAGGAACAATAACCAAGAGTAGTGGAATTATGTCCCCTTGTCCCACTCTTCCTCACAGTCAATCAAGAATTGGTTCAATAAAAATGTTTCCTAGTTCATTTCGACACCCTCTACACATCATTCCGCGACTGCTATAACCAGTGTTGGGACTTGACATTTTCAGAATTTCCTTAATACTTTATATGCTAAGTCTTTCATTTCAAACCTTACCGAAGATTCTCATATGCTAGAGACATCCATACCACATTTTCCTCGGAATGTGTGAAACTTTTCTTTCATGCTCTTAGTGATAGATATCTCATTCTTCTTATAAAAAAAAAGGATCTAGGTTCCTTCCCTTGTGAAAAAAGTCCTATAATGCATACTATTAAATTAATATCAATGGATACTAGCATGTCTAGCCATAGATATACTATGTGCACACAACTTAGCATCATTTTCATACACGCGTTGATCTCCTAGCTCTGTCCAAAATGTGGTATGTCGAACAATTCTAGAAGACCTAATTTTTGCAACCCCCTAGCATATACCTGTGGTTCGATTATGATCATGTGGGTCTCAAAACTAATGAATTTCATGAGGAACTTACTAGGTACGAGATCCGAGAACTTATTTTCATCGGTGATTTCATGGTCATCATATTCAAGGCTGGTATCATACCTAACATTTCCTCTTCTATTATGATTCCTTCTGGGATCAGTTGCTCAACCAATGGATACCTAGCCTCTTTTTGCAAGTGGAAATGTGTCGTTGATGGATTTATTAGCGGGATATAATCCCTGGGAAATCATTCAACTAAGGATGAAGATTCCTATTTTTCTTCAAATACTGGCGGCATTGTAGGCTACCTGTGTGGTTTATTTGGTACCAAGAATTATGTTGTTTCTAGCTTAGGTGACATCATCCTATGAAATGTTGATTGGAAGTTATACTTGGTTCTAGAACGTTTTTGGTACTTTGGCTCTGTAACTTTGGCTCTTCGTCTATGAAATGTTTTGCTCTCTATGACGAAAAATAACCCTCGTTATCCCTTTGTGTGATTTTATACTTCATTCCTAGATGTAGTTTCCTTTCGCACCTTAAATCCATCTAATCCACTAATGGTTGTCATTCATTACTTGATTTTTTTTCTCCATCACTTCGTATCTTCAATGAATTCTCCATTTTATTTTACAATTGATAAAGATAACCTTCATTTAATGTTACACCACATCACTACTTTGTCTCCATGATAACTCTTTATTACACATCCTGTCATGGAGTTTGTTAAATTCTCTTAGTTTTCATATGTGTAGTCTCATCTTGTAACAACCCTAGTAGAATATATACTTAGGGATTATTAAGTAAAAAATTTATTAGGTAATCAATTTTGCCTACCATGTTAATAACTAAACAAAGATTGATCTAATGATATTAATTAATTAAATAGCTATTACATTTAATAACATGAGTATTAAATTTAAAAGATTAATAAGTTATATTGTTTAAATTGAAAAGGTTACGTACACGGAAAGGGATAACATATTAATTATGAGAGGATAAAATAATAAAGGAAAGGATAAGGGGCATTAACTAGGGTAGGTAAGGAAGTAAATGCATGAGGCGGTGAAGGAAGGATATGGAGGTGGAGGAGGTTTACGAAGGGGGTATCATTCGATAGGAGATTTTGGGGGAGGGATTTTTGGGGCTCTCTTGGATTTGCAGAGAGGAGTTGAGTTCGGGAGTGGGAAGGTTTAGTACAGGGGCACTGGTTTACTGGAGGTTTTGGGCACGGGGGCCAGGATATCCATATGATATCCTGGAGCTAGGAAGTTAACCTAGTTGGTAGGGTGGAACAAGGTTTGGGAAGTGTTTACACAGTTCATCAACAGTCAACCAGGAAAGCATAAAACAGAGGGTTAGCATCAGACCCAGGTATGTTAAATAGTGTATTTATTTTATTTCGCTATAAAATTTTATTATTTGTTGATAAATTTATATGCGAATGTGCTCATCTAAAGAAATTTTTGAATTTTACTACTATTTTTTAGAATTAATGGATGTTTAATTTATTTGGCTATTACACATGGTATCAGAGCTCCTCGTTCACAATCTGGGGCCTGAAGGGCCAAATTCTCAGCTCTAACTCCAGCTCCGCCTAACCTGCAAACCAAACGTATTATTATTGTGATTATATATAAACAAATCTAAATATATATGAATGAAATACATATTGAAAATGTAAAAAAAAATGAATTTACTAAAGTAAAACAAGCAACTAGGGTTGTTACAATGTTAAATTCCATCCAGTCCCCAAGTCATTCTCTGTGTAAGCTGCTTAGAAGACTCTGTGAATGGATGGTGAGAAACAGACCAGGTCAGGGGTTATGCTTACTTATTCATGAGCATCATGCTTAAAATTTGACACACTATCCTGCACTTTAAGAAAAAAAAAAAAAACATATGATAGATAAAAACTTACAACATACTTCGTTTCTCAATCTACAAGTAATTGTATTGTAAATTTTTATACATTGTTCACAATTTCTTAAATATATGTATAGAAACATATTCTAATATAGATTTTTATTTTGAAGGTCAGAACAGGGTTCTCCCAATAAAAAAAAAAATACATGTATTTTGACGCAAAAAAAAAATACAACATACATGTATTTGCCTTTCCCTTTTTAGTACAATAAGCATAACCCTTCCAATAGTGCAACCCAGAGAGAAATCAGACTGACCATCGAATGCAGGATTTTGTCCATTAATGTCATCCATTTTTAGAGTATATCATGCCAGATTCACTATTTTCGGGCTCATTTACTGATTCTTCCCATATGGTCACGAAGTATGTCCTTCGCCCTCAACAATATAGAAAAGCATGCAAAATGAAGTTCAGTAGGAGACACATTAATGCAAAATCTACCATAAGATAGTTAATTCACCAACAGACATGCATTACATAGAGCAGATAACGAACAAACAATTAAGTAAACTTAACATCATAAGTAAAATTGGAACTGTTGTGCATAAATATCTTCTTACTTGTTCTCAGTTAATGATTTTCCTCTAGCTAGGATTATACAGCGTCGATCAAATCTAAATACACATTTCGCTTAAAAAATTGGGAGAATGTTTCTTATCGCAAGTAAATTCTCCTAATAACAGAGTCATCTTCTAACCACAACAATGTTATGCACTTAATTAGAGAACATCTAAAGAAAGCATACCGCCTCACTAAGACAATGCCGAGACAAGCTTGTAGTGGGAAGCAACATGCAAAAAAAATGATCAAGCACGCAACCAGAATGTAGTCCTTACTCGAATTTGCATAACATTTCTTCCAATATGCCTCTTCGAGTCCTGGGGCAATAAATTTCAAGGGAAAAGAACACAATAGCATGGAGCTTCTCTCCGGATTCCCAGCGTACCCGAGCTTACTGAAATTAAAATCTTCCATGGCCACTCTAAGTTGCTCGTCCGCTTGCCGCTGGGCCTCCCGGGCGACATCCCTTGCCCTCTTTGAACCCCCCATAATTGGAGGGAAATTCCTCAGGATGATACAATGTACTGCCCCAAAAGAACTTAGTCTCCACCCCTTCCTCCTTGAGAGAAGACTTAATCTTCTCCTCTGTGGCGATCTCCTCATGAGAGACCTCCTGGTGGGTGTAGGAGTTGGGAGTAGACTTGTCCCGGAGGGGAGGAGATTGGAGGAGAGAATCGAAAACAAGATGGATATTAGCATCAATGAACTCATCCAAGGATCCCTTATATGAATAAATACTTCTCGGCAGGGGAGGAAATTCAATTTCAAGATGAGTTTTTCCAGCATCAAGTGCATAGATGAGAGCCTTTGCTGCATCGACAATTAAAACCTGATAAGATTTGGGTTTGTACAAAGGAATTCTAGCTCTTGGGTTGACTTCTGATGTTTCTTGTAGGCTACCTCGAACTTTAGATGCGGTCCTTGTCAACCCTCTGTTTGAATGACCACACGCGACGAAATGCATGGCTGGAGATGGAAGAAAAGTAGCCATTTTGGAAATAAATGTATAAGTTTATACAAATGGTTTCAACATCGACAACGTGGGTACGTATGGCTTCGTGGTTGGAGCAACGAAACTGGTAAAAATGGGATCCATTTCTTACAAGTGATAACAGAGAAGCCTCACACTCCCAAAGAAATGGTAAAGAACATGTCCAGTCCTTGAATACTGAGAGCCCACGCTCGCGAGGAGACTAGGCAGGGCTATGGGATTGGGCTTCTGTGCTTCAACAACGCAACATTCTGAAACAATGACGTCTTGTTGTTGCTACTCAGTTTCTGGTGGGGGCGTAGGCGTGTATAAACGTTGTTGATGCTGATGCCTGTGTGATGAAGAAAAGGGTGAAATTACCATATCAATATACTCTGTTTCTTAAAATGATCTGGCAGTAGATACAACAATGGCCAGCGCTAGAAAAGTGGTCAGAACAATGGCGAGGATGCAAGCCATGGCGGACACGATTCTTGGAACCTCTGAATAG
>SNQJ01S0093250.1:14468-29519 GCA_010110895.2 Picea sitchensis
TGGTAGCAGAAGAAGCCGAAGAGTAGGCAGACAGATTACTCACTCCATGGGAGATGGAGCTAGAGATGATAGAGGATTGGATGAACAATCCAGAGCCAGCAGGAGAACTGACAGAAGTTGACCTGTCAAAGAAGGTGACTGAACAACAAGTCATTCAAGAGAAGATTGAAGAGATAAAATTTGTAGCAGGATGGCAAGTTAAGGCCACAAAAGAAGATGATGAAGATGAATATGGCATGGGAGATCACAGTGATCTGCCCAATTGCAGAAAATTTTTGTAGTTGGGGAGACTGCAAAAGCAGAGCCAGCCACTGGAGTAGCTGGACGGAGTGATCGAGATGATCAAGAAGTTGATGATCAGGTCAACAAAAACTTTCAACAAGGAGAAGTTGAGTAGAAGGAAAGAAGCAACAAAAACAACAACACAGAAGAAGTAGAAGCAACAGGGAAATGGAGCAGATGAACAGCTCCAGAAATTTGTTTGGGATCCAGGAGGATTTCAACAGCTGAGATGGGAAGCTCATGAGTAGGAGCTCATGAATTTTGCAGCTGAGGAGTATGATGCAGTAGCATCTCTCCACGTCAGCCAGCCATCCATCTAGCCACATCAGTGCATGCATTCAAGGCTGAAGAGAGGTGCAGCCCTCATTTTCAAATTCAACTATGAATGTAATTAATGTTTAGGTTGTTCAAATATGGAGTCGTACATTTGTGTAGGCATTAAATTAGGTAGGCCTTTAATGTTTGAAGGATGAGATATAGATCTGATTTGTGGACCAGACAACCCATTCAATGGTATTGAATAGGATAGGTATATTGGAGGGAAGATCTCAAAGAGCCCCTCATGTAAAAGATCAATTTTGATCTCATTTTGTAATAGTTTTAGGAAGGAGAGCAAGAGAAGAGCCGAGACCTTGTTACAGTCCATGCTCAGGAACACCTTGTACAAATAGGCATTTGCCATTTAATACAAACAACAATTTTTCCTGCATATTTCCTCTGTTGAATGAATGTCTGTGTGTGTTCAATTTATGTTGTAGATGTATGCTAGACATTTGTAGGGAGTTGTTTGATTTTCAGGCTTGAGAGGTTCTTTGTGGTTTCATTCCTGGAGGGCATGACAGATTACTGTGGTCTCTGAAGACTAGTGCATAAATGCACTTCTAAACTCTACGGATTCAGACAAAGACGTGCCAAGTGGGCACAGAAGATGAAGTCATTAACTCGGAGGAAGGCCTTTGAGGTTGTTGAACACCTCAGGAGGCAAGGCTATGGAGAAATACAGTTGCAGAGAGAATCTCTGAGGAGTTATTTAAAGCTCTGCCAAGTAGGCATTGAGCCAGTGCAAGGAGTGCATAGAGGAAGAGGAACTCTGTTGTGAGCTCAACTGAAGTCAGAATCACTAAGGATTCTGAGAGTTCTGCTAGGAGGGCATTAAGCAGGCGCATAGGGTGCATAGGAGAAGACAAAATCTTTGAGGAGTTGTGTACAACTCTTCCAGGTGGGCATTGAGTCAGTGTGCAGACAGGCACAGAAAGAGAACTCTTTGAGTTCTATAGTTGAAGGAAGAATCCACTGAAGGATCTTCGCAGGGTTGCTGAACACCCTGAACCACTTAGCAAGAGGTTGCTTGAGTAAATATAGCTAGGAGGGCATCAAAATTATCCATCTATAGGAGAAAGGGAAAAAGGATAAAATCCCTTAGGGGTCTGAGTATTTGAGAAGCTCAGAAGGAGCAGCACTTTGTGTGCAAAGACTCTGCAGAGGCACAAAAGTCACAGAATCCCTTGACAATTTGAAGGATAAGCTCAGGAGGAGTAGTTCTTTCAGCACACGAAGCCATAGTTGCAAGGAGTGCAGAAGTGGAAGGACTCTTTGGGAGAGTTCAGAGTCTCTAAGCTCAAGAGCAGTAGCGTCTTTGAGAACGTAGGTGAGACTCAAGGTGAAGAGCTCGCAGGGAAGATGAACAAAGGTCGGGGCCTTTAAGAATTTGAAATTCTTCCAAGTCTGGGAAGAAAGTTCCAAAGCTCGGGAGGATGAACAACTACTATTGGATTGGCTGAGAGAATCTGAGTCATCCATCTGTGGGAGGACGCATGTCGCGAAATCATCCATTTCGGAGATTTGGGCACCAGGACTCACATAGGTGAGCATCTTGACTTCGTGAGTAGCGAAGTCCCGAGGAAATATGAGTCATTAATTTGAAAGTGGACACGTGTCGTGAGATCACCCATATCGTGGATTCAAACATCAGATTTCATAGAAGGAATTATTTTGACTTCATGACTAGTGAAGTCGTGAGTCGATCAAGACCGTCCATCTAAGGAGGAAAGGTGGCAGAGATCTAGGGATCTTATGAACTTGGAGGTTCACAAGGTGAGAGCCCAGGATTCAGGTGCTCCAAGTCGTGAGTGGCGAAGTCACGAGATAATTGCAGTCGTCCATCTGAGGAGGACAGGTGGCAGCAATCACGAAGTTGGCGAAGTGCCAAAGAGATCCAAGATTCGGGTCTCATGAGTTCGGAGGTTCGCAGGGTGAGTGCCCAAGAGTTGGGTGCTCCAAGTTGTGAAGTCGTGAAATAGCAAGGAGCAGAGACAACCATTGGATATAGGTCACGGAAGGACCATTGGATCAAGAGCCCCATCGGATTTCACGTATTTGGAGTTTTGGAGGTTGAGAGGACCTCGTCTCGACTGCAGAAGTCGCGAAGTGCCGAGAGATGAGGCACAGAGGGAACACGTGGAAGAACCATACGGTGGGGGCCGCATGATAGATAGGCAGACACGCGTCGTCTATAAAGAGGAGTCAACACCGCGTTGATTTCTTGCATCTCGGGGATTCGCGAGATAAGAATGTGAAAGCTCGATGCTTCAACTTGCAAGGCTGCGAATAGTGAAAAGCATCCAGGAGGGAGTCAACCCGGTGTTGACTTATCGTGTCTCGAGATATCGCAACAGGAGGGCACGAGAGTTCGACCCATGAACTCATGAAGGTGCGAGTAGTGAGAGGATATAGTGCTTAGCCTAGCCGACGATTTTGTGAGGAAGGCGCTGACAGAGGAAGAGCCATACCCGTATCGGCATTTTGGGTATCGCGAGATTGGAGAAGGAGGATTCGAATGCTTCAAATCGCGAGCTCGTGAGATCACGAGATTTTGAAAAGAGACTTTGGGTTAGGCCCATGGTCATAGTGTTGTGGTCACTTGGGAAAGGCGGAGCTCGCACCTAGTGCTGTTCACATAGGGGAGCTTCCCGAAGGACCTGTGGATTGATAATTCGTGATTCCAACAGGGAATCAGAAGAGCTGATTTAGCTCAAAGGAGATAAGGAACAATCCTATGAGAGGATCTCGTCTCGAGGGCTGATAGTTCTATGTCATGCAGCCCGTCACTTTGCTAGCAATGTTTGGTGCCAATGCTCCTAGAATAACATGTCTGGATTTTGAATTACAACTCATAATCTTCTTCTCATTTGGATCGGTTGGATCATTATTTGGGATTACATGGCCATTTAAAATTGAGTACCAAATGTCTACTCCCAAATATTTTAGGTAAGTTTTCACTCTATGAATCTAGTATGCATAATTTCTTCCATAAAATATTTCAATCCCATTTGAAATGTGCTCATGGTCATCCATCTCTGCTCAAGATTTTCCTTCCATTGGTTAAATTGTTCTGAAGGAAACCTGCTCTGAAACCAATTGTTGATACTGAGATGGGGGTGAATTAGTATCAAGTACAATTTAAACACTTTTTCAACTTATACTTCAACCAAATTATATATTCAGTTATATACAGTGAGCAATGAACAATAGTAGAAGAGTTACACCAATACACCACAATATATGAGAAATAACCAATAGTTATTGTTCAAGGGAAGTAATGACTTCCAAAGGTTGCTATAGCTTCCAAATATAAAGGGAGGGATAAACCTCCAAAAGGAATATACAATCCTCAAATATCAAGAGAAGGTTGACCTCTCCATCCTTTCCCCTTCCTTCCACCCAAGAATATATGAGAGATAATAAAAATTTACATTCAATTATCACCATCAACCAACCATCACATAGAACCTGATAATGCTTGTTGAGACTTCTTCAACTTCTGCAATTGTTCACTTCCTGGAATACTATGATCCTATAGATAATATTACTCAATGTATTCTCTGAAACTCCTCCAATTTTCATTCTTTGAAGCCTCTCGAAAAAGGAGTTATAGAGAAAATGGTAGACCTTATTCAATTCTGGTTTATTCAGGAGAGCGAACTTGTACAGAATGCCCCATGCTCAATATTTAACATCATATTCTGAAATTTGTACAAAAGAAACTAAATCCCGTACTATTTCCAATGCAATTGGTTTCACTTCATTTGGATTCTCTATGAAGAAGTTATGAATGTTTTACCCATAACACATGTTTATGACTAGCTTCAGGACTAGTCAAAAACCCTATCTTCCACAAAGTGTATCTCCAAAATTATTATAGCGAATAAAGAGTTGAAATTTTTACCATATCTACCTAGATATGTATTCTCAACAACCTCCAATTTTAAGCATTTGAATCATTCTAGAGACAACATTATAGCGAAAATGGTAAGATGACCTGTAAATAACATACCTTAGAACACATCACCAAGAGACTTCATCCTCCCTTGAAATTCGGCCTTCTTTGCTTCATATTTCCTCTGAAATTCGACTTATATATCCTTGTTCATTAAAAAAATTGTGTGTATGAAATGAATTCATAATGATATGTATTTATACCATTTATGTCACTTCCTTTTAACATTAGGGCCAACACATAGTTTTTTCTTCAATTTACATTGTCATCTTCAAAAATTCATTTCTCCTCAACCATGAGGATCCACGTGACATGCCACCTACCACCAGAAACAACATGATGTATACTATCCATCCATTGGTGTTGTATCTGCATGTGCATTTTCCTTCATTTCCAAATACCTTAATCAATCTTGGTGTCCAAAGCCAATGACTAGGGTTGACATCAATGACAAGAACCAATATTCCAACATGTATTGCTTGTCTTCCTGGTGCAGTTTATGTGGGATTTTCTTCTGAATGTGGAGAGAAGGAAAATGGTGGCCAATTTAGTCAGAATAAGGTAGGGGTTACAAATATTCCACTTGAAGCACAGTAAGTGGAAGTGTAGGGAAGACACACAAAAGGAAAGAGGGGAAGGCTTAAGCGCTTGACGTAGGTGTGGAGGCCAAAACAGACTAAACATAGAATGGTATTCGGTATGGATGTAGGAATTGGAGAGTCATGTAATATACCACTATGTGCTTTGGTTGGGAGATTGTATTATCGGTCATGCTGCAAAATGCCACTTGCAGAATGGATGCAAAATAACTAGTAAACTTTGATAGGTTATTCCCTCGAGGTATTGACTCTGTTGAGAGGGTGGTATGGCTTTGTGTTTAATATCCTAGAGGATGTTGCGAGGATTATACAAATATTTTGGGGCTATGAGGGTGGGAGTATGATGTTGAAGAGGTGGCACATCAGATTTGATCTGGTGATAGAGTATTTTAGATTTTTTCACTTATGGGTCCTACTCTCGAGTCTACCTCTACAGTTGTGGAATAAAACATCCTTAGAGGTGATTGGTAATACCTTAGGTCATTTTATTAAGGTTGACGAAGAAGCACTATAGTCCCTAGACAAGAGAATGGAAAAGTTGCTCATGGAAGTGGATATCCATGTGGGGCTTCTGGAAACTCTTGAAATCGAATGGAGGGGTCACCTACTCGTACAGAGGTTGGATTACTTCGGAATACCTTTTCACTGCTCTCTTTGTAGGCATAGAAGACACCTTCAAAAGAATTGTCCTCGTATATATGGGGATTTGGTTGAGGAGGAATCCTCAGAGGATATGTCATATGATAGTTACACTCCAATGATGGATGCCCAAGAGTTGGGGGATTACCCTGGTACGAGAACAATGGATAGTCCAGAATCTTCGGACTCCACTTTTTTATTAGTAGGATTAAAAAATTATTTCTATGTTGATACTACGTTATCTACATGTGAGAGAGATCACTTAGATAGTATTTTCCTTCCATATCTTCTTCGGTCATCAGAGGTAGATAAGGGTAATGGATTGGAAGCTAATCCTGAGTTTGCAAAAATTCTAGATGTTCGGGCAGGGCCCCTAACTGAGAATGTAACAACACAAGAGTTGAGCACCCCTGTAACTCCTGATATTTTGACTGCAGAAGACTCTAACATTGCCTCGAGTTATGCTGAACTTGTAACTAGTGACTTTTCTTTGGATAGGATAATTACATAACTGATTCCTTCTTTTAGAGATCCCTAAATCCCCACTCGATACACATTACACATCAAAATTACTCACTTCAATGATGACCCATTGTAAGTCATTACTAGTGTCATAAGTGTCACATTTTTGTCACAAGTTTTGCAAAGAGCATCATACTGTCATCTTTCTTATGTTGTGTCTCTAATGACATGATAAGGACACTTAAGACACCCTCAAGACTATTTTTTGGAAGATAAATCGTTTGATGAAGACTATAAAACATTTTCCATGAAGAAAACCACTTAACAACCCCAGGTTATGGTGAACCTGTCACTAGTGACTTTTCTTTGGATAGGATAATTACATAACTGATTCCTTCTTTTAGAGATCCCTAAATCCCCACTCTGATACCTGTTACACATCAAAATTACTCACTTCAATGATGACCCATTGTCGTCATTTCTAGTGTCGCAAGTGTCACATTTTTTGTCACAAGTTTTGCAAACATCATACTGTCATATTTCCTATGTTGTGTCTCTAATGACATGATAAGGACACTTAAGACACCCTCAAAGACTATTTTTAGGAAGATAAATCATTTGATGAAGAGTACAAAGCATTTTCCATGAAGAAAACCACTTAACAATGATTTTTATAAGGCAACGCTCCCCTATACCTTGTCAGGGAGTGCCGATGCTCCCTGGCCTTCTTTAGGGGAGCGTTAAAATGCTCTGTGCACCCTTTTGGGGGAGCCCTACCCTTTCTGAGAAAATTTGGGTTTGTTGAGATAAATCAGGGAAGAATCCCCTCAATCTCTGAAGTTGGTTGGATTTGATTCTGAGGTCAGGGAATGATCCTAGGGAATATGGAAAAATGAAGGAGAGGAATCCTAAAATTATCCCAAATACATCTCAAGTGGTTAGGTCTCTCCAAGCTTATATAAGGAGGCCTTCTCATGGTGGAAAAGATAGATAGAGATTGAGAGATACCAAACTTATGATATCATGAGTGGTATTGATATGGAGACATTGTGAAGTATCAAACTTATGATGTCATAAGGGAGATATCATTAAAGAATCATCATTATATGTGTGTATTATTTGAGCAAGGGTCTGGACAAAGAGAACTTGGTGAAGTTGTTGCACCTACATCCATGGCTGTATGCATCTCACTTTGTTTTCATTAATATAAATCTATGCTTGGCCTGTTTACTTTAAAGTTTGTGTACGTTTCATGAAATTCTTTCTTTCATAGATCCATTATGAAGCTAATCATGGTAGAGTAGGAAGTATCATTGTTGTTTCTCATTGTATTTCAGGACCTTTTGAAGAACTTGGAGATCAAGATCACCCTGGATTGAGAAAGGACAAACATCGGTAAAAAGGTATTTACCCTTCTTCCTTCTTCTTCTTTGAATGATTTAGCTTTATGAAAATAAAATTTAGTGTCCACAATAAAACTTGTTTGTCTTGGTCATAGGGGTCTAGTATCCAAGAGAGAAACCACTTGTCTGCAGGGGGATTTCTCTATAACAATACCGACCTACTTGGGGAAGTAAGAAATGATCAGACATGTGTCTAGTGGAGATGTTAGGGATCCTCAGGGTGATGGGGATTTCAAAGACAATGACCCCACATGGTCGTGGGGTTTGGGGTATGAATTATCTCCTATCAAAACTAGGATTTCCCGCAAAAAGGCGGGGACCAACAATTCTTTATCTGCATTCCAATTTTCATCTAATATGGATCAGGGGGTGGTAAGGGGCATGAAATCCCTCACATGGGATAAATCATGATCCTACTCTCTCTAAATATCATAGGGGTAGGAGCACCCCTAAGATTGGCCTCCTTGAAAAGAATTATATCTAAAACAACTCCTAATATAATATTTCTACAAGAAACTATGGTGGTTGTGGAAAAGGCAAGAAACTTTATGTATACTCTCAAACCTGAGTGGATGATTTGCGCAGTAAGTTCCATGGGGACGTCTAGTGGTCTCCTGGTGTCTTGGGATCCAACATTCTTTTATTTAGAGCCCATCCTAAACTGCAATATTTGTTTGTCAGGTTCAAGCTTAATGGATAAAAGGAAGGTTTATTTTCTAAATGTTTATGACCCCTGTCAAGAATGCAAGATTTTTTGGGAAAACATGGATGTTAGGGGCTTGTTAGCACATGATGATTTGATTATGGCAAGAGATATGAATTTCACAACATATTTAGAAGAGGTTTGGGGGGATTTATCTTTGATTGACTCTTTGGCGACCTTTTTTAAGGTGATTTTTATAAAAAAATAAACTAGTGGACATAGTCCCTGCCGAGGTGGTTCTTATGTGGCATAATGGCATGTCAGGAATTGATGGAATTACTAAAAGGTTTGTTCAAATGTATTTTGCAGAGGATATTATCACATCATCTCTACGATATAGAACTTGGGTGGAATATCCCTATATTTTTTATCATGCTCAAGTACTTCTTCAATTGGGCTCTGAGATGTCGACGATCGCACATCCATTCAAGTTAAACCCAACCTAGTTATGTGAATATTCCTTTGACAATATGGTTCAGGAATTGTGGAATGATTTACAATTTGAACAAGTTATGGGAGAACAAAGGATATTAGTAGAGAGAATCACTTTTCTAAAATCTCGGGTTAAGCTATGGTCCCTGGAAAAATGCTTACATGAACATTTAGATATGGAAAATATTGAAGATTATTTAGAAAATATATATAAATAGAAGTCTCAGGGTTTACACAGTGAGGATTTTGAACAACATATGATGTTACTTGAGGAAGAGCGAAACAAACTCCTATTGGATGAGGAAGCGAGATGGAAACAAAAGAGTAGGGCTATATGGATTAAAAGTGGAGATAAGAATACATAATGTTTCTACCTATTTGCAAGCTACAGGAGAAATAAAAAGCACAATGGGAGATAAAGGATGAAGCGGGTCAGCTACATACAGGCTACGAGCCCATAAAGGATGAAGCTACCAACTTATTTAAAACTTTCTTTCATGACACTGAACATAATTACATTGGGGAGCAGATTCCTACAGTAAGGTTGTTTCCAAGATTTCTTAATGAGGAAGATATTGTAAATCTTTAAAAGTTGTGTACCAACGAGGAAATTATAGAGGTTCTAAAAGGATTTGCAAAGGATAAAATTCCAGGGCTAGATGGATGGACTATAGAATTTTTCTTACATTTCTATGAGCTGGTTGGATAGGGCTTGATTTATGTAGTGTAGGAAACAAGACTTAGAGGTGAGGTAATTAAACCGATCAATTTAACTTTTTAGCATTAATCCCAAAAGTCAATAGTCCCAACAATTTTAGTGATTTTCGTCCAATTTCACTATGCAACTTATGTTACAAGATCATTTCAAAAGTTATTGCGAGGAGAATCATGCCTATTATCTCTCGTTCTTTGTCTGAGGAACAACTGGGATTTCTTAAGGGAAGAAAAAAATTAGATGCTATTAGCATTGCTCAGGAGTGTCTACACAGTATAAAACCAAAAAAAATCCAAGCAATTATTCTGAAGCTACACTTAAAAAAGGCATATGACTACACAAATTGATATTTTTTGTGGCTAATACTGCTCCAAGTTGGTTTTGGAGTCCCCGCAACAAATTGAATAACGGGATGTGTAACCTCTACAACATATGCTATTTTGATAAATGGAGAGGCAACAAATTTTTTCCAGAGTAGTAGAGAGCTTAGACAAGGTTGTCCATTGTCGCCTCTCCTTTTCATTCTTGTGATGGAAGGACTTAGCCTTGCACTAAAAAAAGGACAAGAAGATGGAGTATTGTCAGGGATAAAGGTATCTAGATTATTAAAGGTCCTACGCCTACTTTTCGTGGATGAAATCCTTATAATTTAAAAATCTACAGTCACAGAGTGGATTGAAATCATAAATATCCTTTGTGTATTCTATCGAGTGTCGAGGTTGGTGATAAATGTTCAAAAGTATTCCTTCTTCCATGCTAAAGTACAACATGAAACTCTAGCAATTTTGAAAGAACTATATCTTTACAACTTTAAAGATCTTTCGAAAGGATTTAGATACCTTGGGTACTTTTTAAAACCAAAATGTTACAACGCGGCAGATTAGATGTGGCTCATCGAAAAGTGTGAAAAAATGATTAGCCACTAGTGTAATAAGTGGCTATCCTTGGGGGGGCGGTATGTGTTGATAAAAGCTATCTTAGAGAGCCAACCAATAGATTGGATGGCTTTAGTTCATATCTCGATTTCAGTTCTTAATAGGATCCACAAAATGGTTTTTTCCTTCCTTTGGTTAGGAAACAAGAACAAGAAAAGTTATCATTTATGCAATGGGGGGACAATTTTGAATCCAAAATCGCATGGAGGTTGGGGTCTGAGGAATATATTTGTTTTATACATGGCTATGGTGACTAATACATTGTGGAGAGTATTGATGAAGAACTACATCTAGAATCGGGTGATAAAATATAAGTACTTACCCCATGGTTTGGTGTCAACCTAGTTGCGATTGGCCTCTTCGGTCATGTCCTACGGTTCACAGACATGGAAAAATATTCTAAATACTTTACCTATGATTTTACATTGGTTGGAATGGAAGCTGGGTTCTAGACACTCCATTTTAATTGGTAAGGATGTAATTTTGGGCATGGGGAAGCACTCCATATAATCAAATGCGATGATCATTTTACTTAATTTAAAAAAAAATTATCTCTTGTATCAAGCAAGACATGCTCATCCACAAGGTTTGATTTTCACAAACTGGTTAGACAGTGCATATTTGGGGTTGGAAGGAGAATTAGCAGCGGAATGGGAGATGTACAAGAGAAACCTGATTGGATCAGGGAGTCATCTCTTAGAGATACTAGATGAATTAAAGTGGACTGGAGGTGATAATTCAGGGCATCTCTTAGTCAAAAATGTGTACAACGCCCTTGCCAAAAAATTGTGTAAATTTAAAAGTGGTGGATGGAGGAGAAAACTGTGGAGTTGGGATTTCCCACAAAAGATCAAATTATTTTCCTGGCTTATGGTTGAAAATAAAGTTTTAACTTGGAAAAATATTCAAAAGAGAGGTTGGATGGGGCCAGGGATATGCTATCTTTGCAAAGGAAAAAGGGAATCAAGTAAACATCTCTTTGTAACTTGTCCTTTTACAATTTCAATATGGGAAAGAGTTAAAAATGCTCTAAATCTCTCATATGGATGGAGTAGTCAAACGGTGAACGAGTGCTTTGAAAATTGGGAAACACAAAACTTTAATTTTCCAACTCTCCCAACCTTTATATGTTGGTATATTTGGATTCATAGAAACAAGACTATCTTTGAGTCAGGTATGCCCTCCATTCAGGAGATAGTTTTCCTATATTTAGGGGTTGTGGGCAATCACAAAAAAGGTAGGCTATCAACCACAAAAAATCCAGAAGATAAATTCATTGATTGGTTTGATGGGGCATGCAACAGAATGGAGAAATAAGAAAGGCAGGTGGAGTCCTAAAGATGAATGAGTACACGACTTATAGATGGACTTTAAATTGTGGAAGAGGAACAAATACTAGGGATGAACTCATGGGATTTTGGGATACTTTAATTTTGGATTCTAAACTTTCTATTATAGATTTACATGTTCCAGGGGACTCAAAAATAGTCATTGATTGACTTAATAGGAGAGGATCACTTCAGGTTGTAACATTAGATGGCTGGAAGGATAGGATAAATGAACTTCTCAATCACTTCAGGAACATATCCTATTCACACATATTTAGGGAAGAGAATCAAGAGGTGGTCAGATTATGAAAGCATGCTCTAAAAAATCTTTCCGGGAGAATTGCCTACAATCAATGGGAAGGAGGCCATGAGGGCCCAACTCTTTTTTTAAACATGTTTTAGTTTCCTATAGGGGGAGTATTTTATGTTTTCCTAGTTCAAAGATGGAGGTATTAGTAGATATTGTATTCAGATTAGTATGAAAGTCAATAGGAAGGAGGCCATGATGGCCCAACTCTTTCTTTAAACATGTTTTAGTTGCCTATAGGAGGAGTAATTTTATGTTTTCCTAGTTCAAATATGGAGGTATTAGTAGATATAGTATGAAAGTCGCTTTACTTGATGGTATTTGTCTCTTATGGTCTCACTGGAAAAGACGATATTTTGTAAGGAATTTGGAATTTTGTATAGCTAAGTTTTTTAAGGATCAATACATGAAAAAATAATCATATCATATAATGTCTGTTTTGAGAATAGATTATATTTTTATAAATATAATGTAAAATTTTCTATGAAAAAAAAAAAAACTTTACAACATAATTAAGTTTTTTAATAAGGTTAAGTAAAATCCTTTGTAGAGATTTAAATAGAGATGATTATGAAATAGTAGCAATATTTATACATTTCTATTAAATAGTCATTTAAACCAAGCATCTTATCACATTTCTTAGACCGAACCATATCAATTTAAAATAAATTATTAGATAAAATTGAAACGGTTATTAATTGATTACGTGGTAATGTATTAAGTATGGAAAGGGAATGTTGAGACTTTATGGAAGGAAAATAGAGAGGAAAGGATGAGAAAAAAATGGACAATACTATAACCCATCAATATTCTTAATATTTGAGAGAGGCACAAGGTTCAAATATATTTTCCCTCATGTTTCATACAAATATCATTATATGCACTAAGTTATGGATACCATGGGTACACTCAATGACACATGTGTACACTCAATATCATTATATGCACTAGGTTATGGACACCATGGGTACATTCAATGACACATGTGTACACTCAATATCATTATATGCACTAAGTTATGGACACCATGGGTACATTCAATGACACATGTGTACACTCAATATCATTATATGCACTAAGTTATGGACACCATGGGTACATTCAATGACACATGTATACACTCAATATCCAATATGGTTATAAGAACCTAACTAGTGCTCCTACAATGAGGATTGTTATGGAATCCCATTCGGTGTGACTATAACAAAGAAGACAAATAATCAATTCATCAATAASTATATAATTAAATTTTCCTYAGGAATTGAACAAACACTCTAATAAAAAAAAATGTATTTTTAAATATAATATGCATGATATGAAATATAGCATAAARCACATATCTTAAAATATGGAGGACCATGTTTTTCTCTCTCTTACATAGACACACAACATTTTCAATAATTTAAGGAATATTTCTTTTTTAAATAAAAGAGATTGTATTATTTTAGAGAAACATCGTGTCAATACATAGTTTATAGTTTTCCATCTGTTTTGTCACATGCATAGAAACCATAATAGGGGGCCTACAAGAAAATATAAATGTGGCTATTGTCAGAAACCAAGATGTGGCTATTGCCAAAAACCAAGGTTTTAACAAAAACAAAATTGATTGTAATTGATTCCTATAGAAAAAAAATGAAACAAAAAGTAGATGTGTGACGAACCCAAACATCTTTCATTTTTGTAAGTGAAAAAGAACAGTTGGTTGCACGTTGGACAATGCTTCTGAGTCAGTGCATAGGATAGGGATTCAAATAGGAGGTCCATGCGGTTGTTGAGGATGCTCTGATTGTGAAGTTGGTCCTCTAGGTTCTGATGCATCTCGAAGATCAGTTGAAGGTGGTCATCCAAAAAACAGTGTGGGTTGAGCAAGGGTTGCACACCACTCCCAACCATTTCATCATGAGGTACTATGGCTACATCAAAATCAATTGGTGGAGTCTATTCCATGGCTAACCCGTGGGTGGTGTTTCGTGCTATACAATATTTCAACCAACTGGGGGAGATTTCTTCCTCAACCACACAACCGCCTGGCTCCATTGTGGGATAAGTAGGGGGGATGGTGATGTTGAAGGGATTTGGTGAAGCTTCAGTGGTTTCCAGCTCGTAAGGAGGAATTTCTTCCTCAATTTGGAAACTCCCTAAATCGAGCATGGTGTTGGATAGGTGAGGAGGTGACATCGATATGTTGAGAGGAGGTTCAAGAATCTCAATCCAAATATGGTCGGTGTGGGAGGGGATAGCAGAGCTGCTAGGAGGAAAAGAGGGAAATGAGGGGTCTAGGTGATTGCATCAGGCTATGAAGCTGTAATAATACGACCCTTGTTTGGGCTTGCCTCTCTCTCTCGACATGGTGGAGTTACAACATAGATGGGGGGAGAGAGGCAAACCAAGAATCTGGTTTAGCGAAGAGCGGGCTAGGGGCACAGTGAAGGTGAGGAATAGATTCAAAATCGACACCAGTAGGGGGAGGGAAGCTTCTAAACAAAGAACAGAGTGTTCATGACAATGAGGCTTGGAATGCCAAAAGAGAATGAGATCCAAAGGAGAATGCGGAATGGGAGAATGCATGTGAGAGCTTACCTTCATAAAAACCATTGAAGTGACTAAGAGGAGCGCGATAAAGATGGAGGTGACGTCAACCATGTAAAGACCATCATTTAATTTAAACTACCATTGAATTAAAACAGGACAGTAAATTTGAAATTTACTCAAATTTCACTTAATCTAGCACAATCAATCCAATATTTCAATAAATAAAATTTACTAACCATTTACATACCCCACTCTGATGCTATCTTCCGCTTGATGCTATCCGCCGCTTGAACCTGACGCTGCTCCTTAGGACACCCCAAAACCAACCACCCTACCGACTAGTACGCCTAGCCCTAGGACATCAACGGATGTCCTAGCCCTCCGAGCCCAAAACCTCCTCAACCCCCCCGGTGCACTGTAAATCCCACTGTAAAC
>SNQJ01S0093250.1:29529-42238 GCA_010110895.2 Picea sitchensis
TAATTAATCATTCATTAACCCTCATGTACACTATTTAATAATATCCAATTAGAAATATTATTTTATGATATAAATACAATTTAGATAATCTTTAGGATTATTATTAAATTAACCATCTTAATAATTAAGGGTCATTACAAACCAAATGCATCATACCTTCTCTAGTGCTACGTAACTAGTTTACATTGAGATCCATTAAATTACCCTTACCAGACCAACGCACTAACATCACTGCATCATGAATAATAGTCTTGTTGTGCAGGCTGGATGTGAGGCTGGCGATCAGGGATATTAACTCCCCTATCTACATGAGTGTCAGGTTGCCTCTACTCACTAGATGTTACCCCATTTAGGAAATTTAAGAAACATTCTAATAACTAAAATACATTCTTATATATTATGTATAATATAAAATAAAACAAAATATAGATTATAAAACAATTAATTTTTTTTATTTAAAAAATTATTTTATATACATATTACAATATTATTATGTTTTAATTTATTTTATATATATTTAATTTAATACTTTATTTTGTTTTCACATGGTTATACTTATAATTTAATGAATCTAATATATTTAAATTATCATTGCAAATGCAATTTGGAATAAGATTAATATCATCATTGTAATAAATTTAAAAACAAAATATAATAAAATATTCAATGAGAGGTGAAAAAGGCAGAGAGATGAGTATCGCTTTTACAAATTTGTTACAGGATCCAAAATCAATCATAGCTTTAAAAATAACATATGATAAAATATTCAATGTGAAAAAGGGAGAGATGAGGTATCACCTTTACAAATTTGTTAAAGGACAAAAAATCATTGGTATTTTTTTAACCCAACTATTGTGAGGGTGTACAAGTTCAAACACTCTACTTTCTTTGGTTTTAGTGCAACTTCATGATGTCCTCTCCTTTGTTATTTTTTTTTATTTTTAATTATATATTTTATTTTATTATCATTATTAATTATATATTAAAAAAATATAATATATTAAAAATAGATTTTATTAATTGAATTAAACAAAATAAAGATGAAGATGATTTTTTTTTTTCAATTAATTAAATTGAATATGATAAAATATAAAAAATCTATTAATAATTATAATCTAGTTTTGTAAAAATCTTAATTTAATTTATCTTAATTAATTAAATGAAAAGAGACAAGATTGAGAAAATCCATTACTAATCATAATCCAATTTCAAAAGTCAAGGAAGAGTGAGGTGGAGTAGTGTAGGTCCCCTTGAAACATGGAGTGAGTTTTTATCCTTGATCAAAATATTTAGATATGCAATCAATGTAATCACATATCTCATGATGATGAAGAAGTTTGATTTGGATACAAGCATGCTAGTGTATTCTTAGATGATGATGATAATAAGTTTACTAAAAAGAAAGTTTGAGTTCACTCCACTATGATTTATGTAGTTACTTAGTGGTACCTATCATTTCTTTATGTTTTAATATTATTATAAAATGAATAAAATAAAATAAAATAAAAATCAAACAATTATTTAAAAAATAATACAAATGTTAACATTTAAATGGTAAATTTTAGTAGTTATGATGTTTTTGTTTCTTCCTCTTTTATGAATAAGAGCCAAGCTGTTATCATTTTTATTATGGGACGTGGCACTTTTACCACACATCCTCCTTTAAAAGCTTGGAATCATGTCAATCCATTATAACTTTTCCATTAAATTTGAATTAAATTGTTTAATTATTTACTTCGATTATCTAGTTATGGTCAGCAATGAGATAACTCGTGGCCCATCAAATCTATACTCTTGATAACTTTTATGGGTTTTAAATTTCATCCTGGGTCGTCCGAAAAAGGTCATTTGAGTTTTAAATGAGACAAAGAATGATGGATTTCTTCACATGCCAAGGGCTCCACAATTCAAATGTGTATAGATTGCAAGGATTTTCCAAATCATATCTATGTTAAAGCATATATATATTAAGTGTATTTTAAATTATGGAATTTATGATATGGAATATTATTTCCATTTTAATGGAAAATAGTAATTATTATTTGTCATAAATTTCAAATCCCTTTAATATATTGATTAATATATTGATTAATATATATTAATGATGTGTAAATTGTTTGGGTGGACAATATCAAATGCTCTGAATGTATTTGTACCATGCTCGTTATTGTGAGAGGCATGGGTAGTAGTTGAGGAGTGAAATACTTTGTATTGAAGCGTTGTACAACCAACTTATCTGTTTTAACTTTTATTATGGTTTTCCATTTGATAAATCATTCCTTATTAATGTTTTCCCCATTGTGTTAGAATTGGAAAATAACTTCTCTTAATAGTATGTTATTTTTAAGGAATATGTTAAGAAAGGGTAATTGTGGTATATATAACTTTGTATAGCTTTGCCTTATAATTTACTTTTCCTTATTAAAGTATGTTATAGTACGGTTTTTAAGAGTACTTAGTTTATTTTTAAGAATATATTTGATTTCGAAATTTCTTAGATAAAATGGTTTAGTTTATTAGAAAAGAGGATTTAGAAGTTGTGAGGTCTAGTAATTGCAAAGAAAGTTATGTGGTGTAGGATTTTAAGCACAAACCAAGATATAGTTGTGAGAAAAAAAACTGCACTAGTAAAATTGCAAGAAAAAGAGAGAAGAAAGAATGAAATGACATTCGAAAAGTCAATATTGTTTAAGAAGCAATTCACATTTCACTTGTATATTAATGTTTGACATGAGTACAATGTATAAACTCTCTAGGGAGAAATTGGTTGGGGTTCTTTGTGCATGGAATAATTAGATTTAGTCAATTCTTAACTAATCAATACCATGGGTCAATACCACAAGTCACTAATTGGTAAATGACGTTAAATGATAAGTTTGACTTCATTAATAAAAATGGAAATGTGCACTTCCTAAGGGGCTAAGTTATCCATATCCAATGCCCATTCATTGGCGTCAATGCCATATGTTAGACTTCCTATAAAGAGCACTGTTAAAAATAGGCAACCTCCTAAATAGAAGAATGGATAAAAATAGAGATAGTGGAATGTTGTGCATGTACTCGAACACCCCACCGAATCATAGCTTGAGAGTAGGCATGATGTATGGGCTACGAGTAATAAAATAAGAGAGATGGAATGAATGTATGATTTGCATTCTCTACATTTATTAAACTTCCTTACTAGTTATTGTCTCTTGGAAGACTATGATAAATGGAGGAAATATTTTCTCTATATACCTAGTAAGCTCAGTAATCTACATTCTAGTTATTTTCCTTTTCAAAATATATTGCAAATACTTTAAGGATAAGAGCCAAATTTTCTCTAAGATACTTGCATGGAATGCATGTGGAAGCATGGTTTATTGGATGTAGAATGAAAAAAGCCTGAGTATGTTGTGTTTTTATGTATTTAGGGATTCTTGATTTCCCTCAAATCTTAGACTTCTTATTTGTGGGATACAACATTATTACACTTTTATTATGAATCTTTTAAGCCCATGGATGGAATCCCTTGAATGGTATGGATGTTAGGCTGGTAATCTTGAATAACATGAAACCTAGGATTATATTTCTTGGGATCTTTTATCTCAGTTGTTTGAATCTCTTAAGATTCGAAACGATATAAATTTGTGTGAAATCGACAAGTTTACATAGTGAGTAGAAAATGATGGAGTTCCCTTTTGGACTAGAGGAGAAAGTGGCTCATATTACTAGTCAGATTAGGGAGTGAATGTCCTTGAAGCTCGTTGTATTAAGGATGTCTAGAATTTGGATTTTTAAATACAACAACAGAAAGGAAAATATTGGATTCTCGAATATACATATTTTCATGGTTCCATCACACATTGAGCTATCCTAGCATCTAGGTCTAGCCTATCCCTTTTGTGATTCATTAAAGGCATATTCATATTTCTAGATATCCATATGGAAAGGATTCCATCTTCATAGCTCTGTTTAGGCATGATGTCGGTTCAATATCTGAATAAAGTCTTTATTTTAAAAAGGGGTTGAATGCAAGACCTGGATTCATAGACATATGGATGGATGGGGTTTTTCCTCAAGGTTTCATTTGTCATGTTCTTTCCTAAGAAGTTATCCCAATAGTTTATTAGAAAATCCCTTCGAGTATGGATCGTCCATTTTTCCTTGACATCCCAACAAATGTTGATGTGAAAACTTGTCGATGTGGCAAGCCACGTGTAGGTTGATGTGGCATGACACATGAATACAAGTGTGGCATTGGGGATGACATGGAATGACATGTGGGTGGTGATGTTTTTTGACACATGGACGAGTGATGTGTCATTGACATTCGACTTTTCATTTTTATAAGATTTAAAGGAAAACCCAAATTCCTGGATATCCGGATGGTCACGGTTCCATTTTGGCACAGTTTCATTGAGAGCAGAGTTGAAAGCAAAATCTAGAATCTGCAATTTTATTTTAAAAATACCTTAAAGAGTTTTCTAAATTAGTAGATATTTGGATGGTCATGGTTCACACTAAAATGTTTCGTTAAGGTTTAGCACTCTAGCGCTTTAGTAGGCATCTAAATTTTCTAAATAAAAGGGTGTTTTAGGGACCTAACCTCCCTAACCCCTGACATAGCTATAATAATATATTTTCCATGTAATAAAGGCCAACATTAGTTAATAAGACATATTTAATAATGTGAATAAGTTGAATTTAAGAAGACTTAATAGAAGCTTCCACTTCTAGAAATATATTCCTCCATAATGTTCTTTAGAAGATAAAATTGGTATAAATAGGAGTAGAAGGCATGAGAAAGTCTTCTCTTCAGAACTATTGTAATTGAGATCTGCTCTACTCGAGGTTTTCCCCTTGAGGAGGCAAGGAAACTTATATTTCTATCAATAAATGTATCATTTTTGGTGTTGCGATTCTCTATATTTAGTTGTTTCGCTAGTATTTGTTGAAATATTTATATGTATACTTATTATAATACATCTGGTACCTTACAAGTGGTATCATATATATTTCCTCTACAGACATTATGGGTATTTGTTTTTAGGGAAAAGAAAAGAGATCTATCGTTTAGTGTGTGTTGAACCTCATTTTTGTCACCTCCAATTTCCTTATCTTGTCCCATATCCTAACCAATTTTGCATCATACATATGTACTCTCTGTCTATTTTCCTCGACAGACATGTCATTTAACAATTGTTTTGTACATGAGGTAATATTCATTTAGTCATGATTTATTTGGTTTATTAATGGTTAGAATTGAATAATTAAATGATTATTTATACTCCTAATTACTTTGACTATTAATTAAGAAGCTCCATCCGGTACTACCACTGGTCTAGTACTGCAACAACCACTTGATCCAGTACTCCGCTTGATCTGGTACTCTGCCTGATCTAGTACTCCACCTGATTTGATACTCTTCCTGATCCGGTACCAATACTCCTCCTGATATGGTACTCTACAGTGATCTAGTATCACTACTTTTCACCTCTTTCGATACCACTAATCTGTGCCTCTTCTGGTACCAATACTCTGCACTGAGCCAGTACCAGCTCCGTGACTATTCTGGTAATATTGTTGTGCTAATCCGGTACCCATATTTATGAATGTGTTAGTCTGGTACTAAACCCTTGTCTACAGGATTAGCGTGTTGAACGAGTATGCTGGTGGTGATTATAAGAAGTTAGTTGGATAGAAGCATCTTTAGATATTTTGGAGATCATGAGATACTTCATCACTCATGCAATTTGTGTCATGAGGATGAAGTCCATCCCTTGAGATATGATATGAATCACCAATTGTAAAATTTTGAAAAAATTTGATAATTATCTTCAGACCTTGGTTATAACGGCTCACTATTGGCACAGGGGCAGACTGAGGGTTCAACGCTACAACAACACACCAACAAAACCCTAACTACCATCCCTTTAGGCAACACATACGAAGCAAATGAAGTCTCACCCGATGTAGAGGCAGGGGTGGTTGTAGGACTCTAGTGTCTGCAACCTTAGCTGGGACACAGATCTATGATTCTAATCACTTAACAAAGCACTCAACAATTACTTTATCAATATTCAGTTCTTAGTTACATCGTAGTTAAACCCTAATTACAGTACAATGTAGTATTCAACCAAATCTAACATCTAACAACACTTAGCATGATGAAATAGAACAGATCTTAATAGATTCAACACTAAGCACATGTATATAAGTCATATCTAACATCCATCCATAATATTAAGAACTAAGCATCGACATATCATTCATCTATATTAAAGCACTAATCACATTAACATATAAGAACATTAATACATTACACCAAGCAGAGCAACACAACATGTATGTGGTTCACCCCCACCCCGGGGCTACGTCCACCAAATCTTTGTCTTCTTTATTAGATTATTCAATCAATTGCATGCACAAAGCCTCAAAACTCTTACTCCACAGAGGATAGGAGATTTGTGTAGCTCGCTAGATCCTCATTCCATGAGTAGATCTAAGCACACAACCTTCTACAGTCTCTTACAATGACTTACACTTAGCTCTGCAAGTCTCACATAGTATGAACCAAAGCACTTAGAACTCTTGATCACACAGATCCAACTCTAGCACTCAACCATTCATTGTAATTTGTCGTTGTCACTACATTTCCTTCGTATCTATTTATACATTACAAAATAGGCCTAAGCATGGGTGAACCCATGGGCCGACATACCCATACCCATTACATAATCCCAAATCCCAAAAAGGGCCCTAAAAGGGGATGAGATCCCGTGATCTCCACTTCGTCTTGTGCTCAGCCTTCAACATCCTGTCAAAGTCCAAAAATCTGATCAAACATGACCAAGAATCCTCAAAAATTGGTCAAGGGCCAACAGTCACCTTCTATAAAAGGGTTGTGTATATGATAGGAACTAAGTAGTAAGAAAGTAGAGAATGATATACATTGTTATGTTGAGAAATGGAATGTTGAACTTCTGATTTTCTCGATCAATTGGAGAAACACAAATGCTACTCTATGCAATTCATGAGTATGATTAAAGTGCTTTAGTCTGTAATTTATTTATACATACATTGTTGGTTCGGCAAGGGCCCACAACCCCAACCAAGGTAAGCCTCCCTGTACATGTCTTTGTGTGTTGTGAGTTAATTGTGTGAGTGTGAAAACTTAATAGTTGTTTGTTGCAAATGATTTTAAATGCATAAACATTTCTAAGTACAATACAAATTTATTTGATTCTGAGTGAATGGTTATACATTGAGCAAAGTAGATAATTCCATTTCCATTTTTGTAGATTGATATTTAGTTAGCAAGAGTTGGATAGATGTGTGGGATTGTTAAATGAGCAATTGTTATTGTTTTGAATTTATGATTGCGATGTTCTTAGTAGGTGCAAGAACCACAAGACTTAATCTCTCACCTTAATTCTCCATGTAATGAATTCTCTCAATCATATTGACAATTTCATGTGTTAAAGAAGGTTTGATTGGAATTGATTAAGCTATGATTGGTTTATTTCCAAGAGTAATTAGAGTAAATTGTTAATTGCTATTCAATTGCTATGAGAAGAAAGGTATCAGTTCATATCTTCATTTCATGAGCCTACAATGAACAAACATGTTGTCTAAGAAAGAACCTTTTCAATTGAGTGTGTTTTTGAGAGTTTTATTATGAGCTTTATTTTCTAAAGTTTAAAGTTGTGTGAGGAATAATGTTCAGATATCTCAAAAACATAGTATTTTGTTATTGATTGTTTCTTGATTGAGCTATACTCATCAGACATAGTTAAACCGCCTTTTGTCGACACATACAGTGTAACAAATCTATTGATTACAAATCTCGGTCGATAATTTATGTTTGGTAATATATTGTGCATATAATTGCACCAACATTTTGGCGTCATTGTCAGGGAGTTGTAAATAGTAATAGGTAGTATTTGAATTAGATTGATTTAATGGTTTTGGATTGGTTTTATGGATGACCTAAGGGTGGAGAGAATATAGTAAGACGTGAGGTACGATCCCATGCATCCACTTTGGTGGGGTTTCTCCAAAGCTAGGTTGTCCTCTCTTCTTTTAATGCAAGTGTGTTATTCCTTCTTTTATGAAAAAATGTGTTTTCATGATGGGATAGCTTGTGAGAATAGATAACCTAGTGAAAGAAGGGTCCTAGTAACGCAAGGAGTTCAAGTTTGGTGTGTTTTACTTTTGCAAATAATTTTAATTTCTTAGTTTTAAAATTTATATCTTTGATGATAAATCATTTTTTGAGTGTTGTAAGAACCACCGAATACTAATTTGTGTTGCAAGACAGGGATCATCAACCAACTAGAGTATTCAAGGATGATCAAGATCTTGAAGAATGTTTCTCCAAGAACTTTCTCACATTCTAGGAGCGGTTGGGATATCCACCTCTCAGGAAGAGTATATCTTGACAACAATCAAGAATTTAGTTGTATCTCCATAAGAATATTTAGAAGTCCCCTCGAATTCCTATTGTCAATTTGTTGAGGAGACTAATGAATCATGGATAGAACTCAATGGAGAGAATCCATTAGAACCTGAGATTGAGTATTTCTTAGCATGCCTCTCAACAATTTCTGTATGTACTCCAAATACCAATCATATTGAAGAATATAATTTTCGTATCATGGAAAAGGAGGACATGTTCTATGACCTAAACAAAGAAGGGAAACAAGAATATCACGATCCTATTGAAAGGTGGTTTTCCAATTAGTTATCAGGTCACACTACTATTTTACTTTTCATTATTATTTGATCTCATCATCAAAGAAGTTGGTCCTTCATACTTTGGTATGCATTGAAATTTATCTTTTAAACCCGAGTATGGATATATTTCTAACCCTGTTACACACATGGCTTCACTAGAAGTATTCCTATACTTGAAGGACATTTTCTTTTGTTCAATTAGAATAGGATAAGTAAATAAATAAATAAATGTTGGACATAAGTGCAATGCAACAAATCTTTCATACTTTTCATAAATGGGAATGTCAAAAGTTAACAAAGAAATCGGTTTAAGATCTTTTGTTCCTATAGAAGATTTGTTTCTAAAGTTATGAAAATTTGGTTTGGAATCTTGTGAGAAGGTAATCTCTTCATCCTTCATGTTAGCATTGAGAGTCACCCTCAGATTGCGGGAGGATAAGCCCAATACCCATCAGATGTTTTGGTGGATGTTGGTTTTATATGAGTGGAGGTCAATGGACAAAAATCAAAATATGAATGATGTTCAACACAGAACTGGACAAGAAATGCACAGGGAAGTGAGGGCCACATTAATTTCAGTCATTCAATTGATTTTAATTGATCCAAAAACGAAGGTATTACTAATAAATCACAAGTTAGTTTAATGTACTTTTTGCATCGGATCGTTAAGAATGCGAAATACATAAACTTGTTCCCTTGTTTGCGGAATATCAAATGTGACTTTTACTTGATGCTTATTAATGAATAAAGAGATCAGCCATTAATATTCATGTTGCAAATGAAGAGTATAGAACAGAAAAATAGAAAGAGAAATAGAGACAAGAGGTTGATAACAGATTTCACCAATCGTTGGCTATGTCTCCAGGCTCGCTTCCAAGTGGAAAAGCTATTTATTGCTCTTTAAAATGCTCAAAGTTCTCTTAAAATGATCTTTGTTATTAAATTACATGCTTTATGTCTTATGTGCAAGAACTCCTTGCTCAGATTCATGCATGCACCATCAAAATCCCCTCGACAACATGAGAAAAATGCCTCTCAAAACATGAGAAAAGGCCAAAATTTACAAACTGCTCCTTCAAAACCCTGCATCAAAAAGTATCTTCTTATGATCCCCCCCATGGCCTCCAATAGGTCTGGTTTATATAGATTTGAAGTTGGTAACCATCTCCCAACTTCCTCCCAAAATCTAGGCTCAAAAAGAGCCCAATATCTCCCAATAATGGGCAAAATCCATTAAATCTGCTTAAAAAATCATTAAAAAATCACTAATATATGGTGAAAAACCTACATTTGTGCAAATATAGGGCTAAGCCCCCTAACTGGGCACACGCCCCTGGTCTTATGGTGCTCTGCATGGGGTCAAGACTCAAAATAGGGCGCCTTAAGTGGGCTAAGCCCCTTCTCATGCGTGCCCCCCTAGTTTTATGGGATATCCCCAAGATCCTTGGGTTGGGGCTTATCCCCTTGTGCGCCCATACACCTTTACAATATACTTTAATAAAATTAAATTGGGTTATATTTAATAAGCACCATCAAGGGCCCATTGGTAAAAAGGACTTTTTCCAAGTCTTAGGCACCTACCAAGAGGTCATGGGTTCAAATCCCATGAGCTCCATAACATTTTTCCACCAACCATTAACCAATACCATGGTGCCATGTGGAAGCCCATGACTGGACCACGTGGCACCCAACCTGTTAGCAACATTACTTTTCTTTGGCATAAGGACATCAAGGTCCACAGGTTGCACGAGGAGCACCAAAGTGCAGCGCATAGAAAAAGTTCTTTTCAGACTTAAAATCAAGCGAGCGGGCAGGATTATAGTGTCAACGGTCTGAATCCATCCATATAAGCAGATCAATGGTTGGCGGGAAATCGCGAATCGGAAGTTGCGCCGAATTTAATACCATATATCACGCCCATATTGTGTGCAGGGGAGAATAGCAGCCATCCATCCAAAGGGGACATATGGCGGCAAACCGAGCCATCTCAGCATTTCGCCCATCGTGACTCCAAGGCGCAAAGAGTAGCTCCGATATATTCCGACACACGAGATGTCGGGAGAGTCTCGGACACGGGCCCACAGCAGCGTCAGGTGAGTTCAGGACCGTCAGATCTCAGAGGGATGCGTGGCACCAGATTGAGCCGTCTCGGCGTTTCGCTCATCATGATTTCAAATTGCAGGAATAGCTCCTTCCCATTCAAAAACGCCGAAAGCGCATTGGGAATAAGCACATGGTCACAGCCCATGGTCACTTGGGGAGATAAAGGAGTTGTGCAAAGAAGGCCAAAGGCGCCGAGTTCAGTTATAGAGGGGATCATCGCGATCTCCAGGCGCCATCGGATCCAATCTTAATATTGTTTCTAGCATTGAAGTAAATGAAGGCAAGAGCGGGTGGTTGAAACCTCCTTTCATTCATTAAGTGGGGGGAATGGAGGGTCTGGCAAGTTGTCTAATCGAATAGGTCCTATGTATTGATTTTCTCAAGGAAACCACGTCGAAGTCCTCGACTAGGCAGAGAAGTCTGCGCACGCTAGCCCAACACTTAATGGCTCAGCTACCCTCCCTGTAGGAGCAATGCGTAGTTAAGGTGGTGCTTGAAAAAAGATATCAGTATGAGTTTGACTAAAGGGACACCAAGCTCTGGGTGACCAGACATGCCTCTGTGAGGTGAATTTTCCTGAGTATATAGACTCAGTCTTGGTATTTTGTAAAGGGCGGGATGGTTGAGCTAAGCTCCCGATTGTAAAGTTTTGATGAAGCGTTGGTCGCTCTGGTTAATGTATACGGCATTTGAGATTTCTTACTTTATGGATGTCAGCTTCCATTCCATCTCTTTGTTTACTGCGTTAGAAAAATTTAGATTTGGAGGATCCAGTCGAGTTGTGACTGTTATAGGATGATGTAGGTTGGATCACTGTAATAGTCATATCATTTCTAATCAGTTCTTGTGATGTTATCAACGCTGAAACGACTTGGAATTGAAGGATTTAGTCGAGTCACCCCTCAACTCCTTGAAGCTCTGGACCAAGAGGATCTTTTCTTTCGAGTTTTTCATCCTCAAGCTTCCGAAGGCCTGTTTCCCGAGGAAGTCTTGGTCACCCTTCTCCCAAGTCTTCTTTATACCACCCTTTAATCATTTACTAACATAAGTTGGATCAAGACATCCCTTTATTTCTACATACCAGGCCCGGTTTCCCGAGTTAAAGCTATGTTTTCTTGAGTCTTTACCCATCTGATCACCCCATTAAATAAATTGTGACATAAAATTGATGGGCGTTGGGCTCTTCTCTTGCAAGCAATCCAGGAGTGACTTACGACACTAACATTTCTAGCGTCGTTGTTGGGGACGAAGTTGAAAGTTTTCCCCGGGATTAAACGACATTGAGCCTCTGATTCTGAAGGTGCATCAGGTATCAGAGCCCTTGAAGATTTCTAGTATCCACCTGGCGACTCCATTGTGATGACTCCGCTGTGGCGAACCTGTCGAGTTAATTGTGGCTTTCAGAGGTAGATACACGTGGTCTCATCCACAACTGCCTCTAGCTACACCCGAATCTGATCCAGAGGTGGTTCTTAGAAAAGGAACGGCCCCTGAAGAAGAATCTTCCATCACCGAACCAGGTCATTCGCCATCTCCTTTCATAAGAACTCCATTTTCTCCTCCTCAGATTCTTGACCATCCTCCTTTTGAGGTGCCCCGTTTCTTGAATTTTGGGAGTGTTCCTGTCGAGTTTTCCCCTCCTGATCTGGGATTGGAGGGAGAAATCATTGTCACTCCCCTCTCCTCTGAAGCTATACCCTGGTGTAGACCCAAGACCATAGAATATTTCTCCACTTCTGCACAAAGAAAAACACCTGCTGACTTGAGCTCGTTAGCTTTCTCCTTAAATCCTCTCTGGTTTCCCACTCCACTTCGAGACTCATTCCTAGTAGCCCCTTCGCGAACTCCTTCTCCTCCAAGCTCTCCTCCACCTAATATTCCTATGGCT
>SNQJ01S0093251.1:5834-20491 GCA_010110895.2 Picea sitchensis
ATGACATGAATGTGATTCATGATGGGAGAATGAACACATACACCCTAGAGAAGAATGGGAGGAATCATATGTTGCTTCCAATTAAAGATAAGGAGGTGAAACCTGAAGTAAGCAACACTGTACTTCTCATGAGTGGGAAGGAACTTCTTACCGAGGTTAAGAAGAAAGAAGAACCGCAATTCATTGTGGTCAAGAAACCAAAGATTGTTTTGACCAGCATAAGAGTGGATGATTTACCAGAAGAGATTCAGGAGCTGCTGGAAGAATTCGCTGACATAGCAGTGGACGAACTACCTCGTTTGTTTCCACTGATCAAAAGTGTGAGTCATCACATTGATCTCATACCTGGAGCTAGTTTTCCAAACAAATCCACGTACAGATTGACGCCGCAAGAGAATGAAGAGGTCAAAAGACAAGTCCAGGATTTGTTGGAAAAAGGTTTGGTCAGAGAAAGCTTGAGTCCGTGTGTTGTTCCAACAGTACTAAGTTTGAAGAAAGACGGAGGCTGGAGGATGTGTACTGACTCGAGGGTGATTAACAAGATAACCATCAGGTACAGATTTCCATTGCCAAGGATGGATGATCTGATGGATTTCTTGAGTGGAGCAAAATTATTTTCAAAGATTGATTTGAAAAGCGGTTATCATCAAATCCGCATGAGAGAAGGTGATGAATGGAAGACATCTTTCAAAACCAATGAAGGGATGTATGAATGGCTTGTTATGCCATTTGGCTTAACAAATGCACCGAGTACCTTCATGAGGTTGATGAACAAAGTCCTGAGGGATTTCATCGGAAAATTTGTTATCGTATATCTGGATGACATACTGATTTTCAGTAAAACAATGGCAGAGAATCTGAAACATTTGGCTATAGTGATGCAAAAATTATAGTAGGAGAAGTTGTTGATAAATATGAAGAAATCCTCATTCATGAAGATAGAGCTCATTTATCTGGGGTTTGTTATTTCTACAGATAAATTGAGGATGGATCCAGATAAGGTAGAGGTAATCAAAAATTGGCCATCACCGAAGAATATCTTTGAGGTGAGAAGTTTTCATGGATTGGCTAGTTTCTACCGAAATTTCATTAGAAATTTCAGTGGAATTATTGCACCAATGATGGACACAGTGAAGAAGAGACACAAATATTTTCACTGGATAGAAGAAGCTGAAAAGAGTTTTAATCTGTTGAAGAGGAAAATCACGGAACACCCAATTCTGGTGTTGCTGGATTTCCAAAAGACATTTCAAGTGAAATGCGATGCAAGTGGGTTTGCAATAGGGGCAGTCTTGAGTCAAGAAGACAGGCCGATAGCATACTTCAGCGAGAAGCTGAATGAGGCGAATGTGAAGTACTCCACTTATGACAAGGAGTTTTATGCTATCATACAGGCATTGAAAAAATGGAGACATTACTTGATCCGGAAGGAGTTTGTCTTATACAGTGACAATCATGCATTGCAGTTTGTGACTCAATAGGAGAAGTTGAATCAGAGACATGTTAAATGGGTTGAATATATGCAAAATTTCACTTTTGTGGTTAAACATATTTCTGGTACTGCTAACAAAGTTGTTGATGCTTTGAGCAGGAAGTGTTTGCTATTGCAGGAGTTCAAAGTCAAAACATTGGGTTTTGATGATCTCAGGGACATGTATAGAGATGATCCAGATTTTAAGGAGGCATATGAAGCAGCTGAGAATCCAATTCTCAGAGATAGAAGCCAATGGACATAATACATGATCCAGGAAGGATTATTGTTTAAAGGTAATCAGCTGTGTATTCCGAAATGCTCCATGAGGGAGAACTTGTTGAAAGAGAAACACAGTGGAGGATTGGTAGGGCACTTTGGCCATGAAAAGACGTTCGCAAAGCTAAATGAGTCATATTTTTGGCTGGGAATGCGATCAGATGTCAAGAGATTCGTGGACAGATGCAGAATTTGCCAGCATTCGAAGGGGAGGAAACATAATGCAAGTTTTTATCAACCATTTCCCATACCTGAGAAGCCATGGGATGCAATCAACATGGATTTCGTATTGGGGTTGCCAAGAACACAAAGAGGATTTGACTCAATCTTTGTGGTGGTGGATAGATTTTCCAAGATGGCATAGTTCATTCCATGTCAGAAAACTAGTGACGCAACTCACATTGCAAATCTGTTTTTCAAAGAAGTCATTCGGCTTCACGACTTACCAAGGAGCATAGTTTCGGATCGAGACACTAAGTTCATAGGACACTTTTGGAGGACGTTATGGAAGAAGATGGGAACTAACTTATCGTTCAGTTCGGCTTATCATCCTCAGACAGATGGATAGATAGAAGTGGTAAACAGATGTCCGGGAGACTTGCTGAGAAGCCTCGTGGAAGAACACCACAGCCAGTGGGACAACATAATACCACAGGCAGAATTTGCTTGTAACGATTCAGTTAATAGGAGCACAGGGCAGAGTCCATTTCAGATTGTCTATGGCATGCAGCTGAGAGGAATTTCTGAATTGAGGGATTTAAAATAGACTACGACTAGGAGCGCTAGTGTAGAAGAGTTCGCAGAGGCGATGAAGGAACTTCACAGCCAGGTGAAGGAACAATTGCAGAATTCAAGCTAGGAATATAAACGCAGAGTAGATCAACACAGGAGACAACTTCAATTTGAGGTTGGTGACTTGATTCTGGCACATTTGAGAAAGGAAAGGTTCTCGAGAGGAACATATAAAAAACTAAAGATGAAGAAAATCAGACCATGTAAGGTCTTGAAAAAATTTGGGGCAAATGCTTATGAGATTGAATTACCCGATGGGATCGAAATTTCTTGGATATTCAATATCTCATATTTGTACCCATATAAAGCTGAGGAAACAGGGACAGGAAATGAACAGCCAGTGATCCAGTGGATAAAGCAGATGCCAGTTGCAGAAAATTCACAGATGGAGCGCATACTGGACAAAAGAGTGAGCAAAAATACCAGGCGAAAGCAATACTTTGAGTATTTGGTCAAGTGGAAGGACCATCCAGTTGAAGATGCCAGCTGGGAGAATGAAGAGGAGATCCAGAAGCAGGGACAGACCATGCATGAGCTCATGGATAGGAGCCCATGAAAATTTTCAAGCGAGGGAGTATGATGCAGGAGCATCTCAAGTGAGCCAGCGCAGAGACCAAAAGACAGCTGGAAAAGCACCCAACGCATTTTTTGAGAATGTTTTAGAACCTTAAATGAAACAATTAAATGAAGGCACACTTGTAAAATGTAAATGGACCTTGAGCGATCCACTCTCATCCTTAGTAGGTAGAAGGCATTTATAGTAGTTAATGAAGGTAGATAGAATTGAATGTTAGATTAGATAGTTTTAGAGCGCAAAAGGGAAACGAGATATAGACACTCTCATTGTGTATTGTAACATAAGCATGAAGAGATGAGATTATGCAAATTGAGAGCATAGAGAAAAGAAGAAGAGAACTATAGCGAGAATTACATGTACAGAAGTTCTGGATTAATACAAAGAAGGTTTTGATTCAGACTCATGGTGTTCAAATATTCTATGTGTATGCATCTTTGAATGTTATGCTCATGAATGTTTTACTCTTTCTGTCATGCAATTTCTTTTATGCTATGTATGAATGATTTCTTGTTGAATGTCTGAAATCTGAGAGAGAGAAAGAGTAAGGGAAATGAGTTTCAATTGTTTCTCTATCAGAGCAAGAGTTCCTACAAGGAGTGCAGTTGAATTGTCCGCAAGGAGTGCGTTGACAAAGGGTTCAGAGTTTTGTCTCTGAAAACTCAGATAGAGTAGCTTTTGTTCTCATTCACTCAGAAGTGTGGTTAGGCATAGAAGTCGTGCAAGGAGTGCGCAGGCCGAGTAAAGTCTCAAAGTTGCAAACCTGAGCGAAGTATTGAGAGACTGCTGCTGCAGGTGTGCGCAGAGTCGAAAGGAATTCAACACTTGAATGTGTTTGAAGACCTGTCACAAGGAGTGCGAGCAGGAGTTTTCTGAAAGATTAGAAGTCATGGGAAAGCTCAGAAGGATTTGAACCGTCAAAGGAGTTGAAGGAAGGTAAGAGGCCAAGCACCTTGCAAGATTGAAGGAAGGTGTAGCAACGTGGGACCGCAGGAGGACAAGTTCCACGGAGAGAGATACCATGTTTAGTTTGTGCAAAGGTTCTCAGAGGAAAGGGAACGAACGATCGGACTTCTCTGTGGAGAATCCGCGAAGTCCCGTGAGCCGTCAGATCTCATGAAGGAGAAGGGGAGTTACCGCGAGTATTCCTAAAGGTTCTAAGCTCAGGAGGAATAGAACCTTAGATCCAAGCTACAGGAGCTATTGGATTTACCTGTGAACTTCTATTTCGGGTTTTCGCGAGTGGAAGTCCCGTAATCTTTGCAACGGGAATTGCGAAATCATGATACGCGAAGTCCCGAAGGGACAAAAGGATCGTGTGGACCATAGGAATCAGTAGGGTGGACACGTGGCACCCTATCGACAAGGAAGTCAATTCAGTTGACCATTTTGGGGTTTCATGGAGTGAAGTTCTGAATTCCTTGCATTAGGATTCGCGATATCGCGAAGTCCGAAGTCCCGACGGAGTGAAAGGCTGTTGAAAAGTCAAAGCTTACGAGCGCATCAGCATTTTAGTAAATCGGGTTTCGGGAATCGAGGAGACGAGTTGCTCGACATCGCGACCTCCGAAATCGCGATAAGGAGAAATCCGAAATAGGGAGAGAAAGGGTCAGCGTTGACTGGTTTTCGGGTTTTGGAGATTGAGAAATAAGGCGTTAGACCATCGGATTCGCGAAAGTGCGAAGTCCGATCTCCCAAAGTACAAGGGGGAATTTCTTGAAGTTAACTATGGGTGCAGATTTCCCGAAAGGGAAATAGAAGAGCCATTCCAAGAGCTCTTCGGGCCAGTGTAAGGGAAAAGATCCTGTGCACGTGACCTTCCAACCTGCGGGTTGTGGAGGGGTCGTGGCATCAATAGGAAGAGGAAAATTCAAGTTGAGGATCATAGATGGAATGATTAGAACACTACCTTGTGTTCTGTACATCCCAGGTTTAGCCAAAAATTTGATTTCTGTAAGAAAAATGGATGATGCAGGTGTAAAAGCTATATTTGAAAAGGAAACCTGCAGGATGGTTCGAGGAGAAATGGTGTTGCTGAAGGGAGTTTGGTTTGGAACTCTGTATAAGTTGCAAGGAATCACTAGTAGTGATGGGTGTAATAGTTCCATTGTTCCTGATATTGAAGTTGAAGAAGAAATAATGCATACAGTCTCTGGAGAAAAGGTTATGTTGTGGCATCAAATACGGGGGCATATCAGAGAGAAGGGTCTTCAACTACTACATGGTAAAGGTATGATTGAAGGTATGTCTAACTGCTCTATGGATTTTGATTTTTGTGAACATTGTGTATATGGGATGTAGAATCGCGTAAGATTCCCCTCTAGTGCAAAGAGGGCAGACGTAATTTTACCTCTAGTTCATAGTGATGTGTTTGGACCTATGTCAGTTCCATCATTGGGAAAATCTGTGTACTATGTCTCATTTATATATGACTTCTCGAGGAATACTTGGATATATTTCCTCATGAAGAAATATGAAGTCTTTGATAGGTTTAAAGAGTTTAAGGCTCTTGTTGAGAATCAAACAGAGAAAAGAATTAAGGTGTTGAGGATAGATAATGGCAAAGATTTTTGCGGGAATGAATTTGAAGAATTATGTAAGAAGTGTGGTATAGCAAGGAAGAAGACTACTCCATATACACCTCAGCAGAATGGAGTTGCAGAAAGGATGAACAGGATGTTGGTGGAAAAATCAAGGTGCATGCTTAGTGGTGTTGGGTTAGGGAAAGAATTCTGGGTAGAGGTCCTGGGTAGAGGTAGTGGGTACTACATGTTACCTGGTCAACAGATCACCCTCATCAGTGGAGGATGACCAAGCTAATGAAACTAACTACCAAGTATCAATAAGCATAGACCAAGCACCAAGAAAATGAGGGAGGATCCAACAAGGGCCAAAACAAAGTGCACCATGTGTCGATGGTAAGCATGGAGGGATGTATTTTCAAATATTTTAATGTTTTATTACACATTGCATGTGGGATATGCCCACATACATGAAACCAGAATACACCCAGCTATGATCAGAGCGTTGAAATAAAACATGCAGATTTCAAATTCCCGTGTATAAGGGTTTTGACTGCCATGTGGGATTATATAAAGATGATTCGTGTTTGTATTTTGATTTTTTATCCAACATATGTAGTGTCATCAAATACCAAAGCACCTGCAAATTATCAAGAAGATCTCAGTGTCATGACTTCCCTCTTGGTCAAATAAAATCGGCCTAGTGGTTTGTGTATCCAGTGCAGATATTTGTACACACAAATGGGTGCAAGTATTATGAGAAAATATGGATTGAATGTTCCCAAAGGTATTGTTGTATCTTTAGTTGCAGAAGTGAAGCAGGCCATCATTGATGCGTTTCTTGAAGGCAAAGAGGTTGTTGTGAAAAGTCAAGTACTTGTTGGTGGTCAAGGATCAGGAACATTTAAAAATGGGTTTGAAGGGGGTGTTCATATTTCCAAAAGTCAATGAAGCATAGCACTTAAGACAATGCATCTAAGTGCCAAAAATTCCAAAAGGAAATGGGAATTCTACTATTGAGATTTTATGACTTTTTCGAGGCTGAGCAATTGTAGTTTGGAATATATGTTGGAATGACTTTCTCGACGCCACACAAATAATTTCAAATGGGAGAAGTATGATGTCAAGAAGAAAAAATTACTACATCAAATTCAAATGTTTTTTTAATTAAAATTATTGAGAGATAAGGCAGTTTACTACAACCTTATGGCTAGAATATGTGGATGGGCAGGTTTCTATACAAATGTAGAAAAAGTCAATTCTTCATGAACCCAGTTTTATATTGAAAATTTTTAGAAAATATCTCAATGCATTGAAGAATATATCCCCCCTACAAAAAACATTATAATGTATGACATATCGAAACAATAAGAGAATTTCAAAGTCATGCATCTATCAATGAAAAGAACAAACACCAAAAGGATCATTTCAAATTCGAAGAGTTGTTTCCAGATTTCAAGGAAGTTGTTCCATCTGTTTAGAAACTTAATCTATTTTTGATTTGAAGATTAAGGTCACATTTTTTGTCATCATTTTGAAAATCAGTTAACAAATGGAAAATTCAAGACAATCTATTTCAACATTCAAAGGATTAGATCAAAGCACCATATTAGTTTTCGATGACATAGTAGTTGAACCACTTGGCGGCAAAATTTTGAGGAAACTCGGTGATTATGTGGCAAACATATCCCATATTTCTAGGTACAAAATTAGCAAGTGGTAATCATCTTCTAAATACAAAGGATCGATTCCAACAACTCCAACAATTCGAGACACATTGCAACCTATTCCAGTTTTTGTGCCAGGAATATTTCTCTTTTGCTATTTTTGTAGAAGTTTGAAAGATTGGCTCGATGAGAATTTGTATATATTTTTTAAACTTTCAATGTAATAGGGGTTTAGGAAAAAAAAACTCAAGAGAGCTGAGGGGCTCAACCTTGGGTCTAGAAATTATGTTGTAATGTTTTTTATGTTATTCTAAAATAGGGAGTTATATATCTTGATTTGAGATTCAACTTGTTTCTGAAAATCAGCCTATCTTTTTCTTGTGTCCACTTATTTTCCTTCTTGATTAAGTACAATGGTTTAGTACCTGATGTATGATAAACCCATGTATTTTAGATTCATAAGCATTAGAATATCTATTGTAAAATTCTTGTCTTGCATAATTTGTATTTAATCACTTTAGTTTATTGATGGGACTGATTTCCAGTTATTAAATTTTCTACTGAGTGAGTGTGTTAGTTAAGCCTAATGAGATATTAACACATTCATATATGTTTCCTTCATATCTTCCGTTCTTTCTTCAAAACCTTGAAATTGCTGAGATTTGGATACAATTGCCTCTTTTGTGAGAGTATGGTTTGTGATCAGAGAGATTTTTTATATTGACTCCAGGCCCAATGATAGCTCACTGATCTACAATCAATTTGCTTCTATTTCCTTTCTTGTAAAGTCTTGTTGATCCACTAAGCATAAAACCAGTTTTAATCATTTATTCTCAAATGGGCACTGGGCTTGTCCTTCAAGCAAACTAAGGAAAACTCCTAGTGCTAACATTTTTGGCGTCGTTTCTAGGGACGAAATTGAATATTTTCCCTGGGAGGAATGACAAAGCTTACGACCAGTCCTTGATAGTGAACAAGGATTGGTGACATAACAGACTACATCATTCACCTGGTGACTCCACTCCATGAAGGAAGAACTTGTTGACAACTTCATTGATTTGGGATGACAAAGGCCATGGAGGATATCTTGGTATAGAGGTTTTCACCTCTCAACCTTTCAGTTATCCCTGGTTTTCCAAATCTCGTGCCTCCTTTGTCATAATGGGGAGATTTTCTTCCTATATTGAGAGAAAGGAAGGAGGATAATCATGCACAACATCTCATTAAGTTTATCAACGCATGGATCAGCTCGATCTGCATCACGAGGATGTGTTGATGAAAATTTTCATGTACTCTTTAAAGCGTGATGCACAAGAATGATACTTTTCTCTTTCTACTTCCATCATATTTTCCTTGAGAGATTTCCATGATGCATTTAATGAGCACTACAAAAGATATTTTTCAGTTGAATCTCTATTTGAGAATTGTTGTGGGGAGTTTGAAAAGACAATTCAACATACGGTAGGTATTTCTTCATATTGTAAGGTTGAAATAGATGTTTTTGTTGAAGAAATCAAGGAAAAATCATATCATTCCTTTCCTAGTTTTCTAGTGTTGAAAGCAGATTTTGTTGACTACTCTTATAATAAAGAAATTGGCAGAAATGCAGTAGATGCATTTGTCCTTGTAAGAAATGTCTCTAAAAATCATTCCTCTGATGATATTTTTGTCCCAAATGTTGACAAAGATCATCCTATCCTTAATGAATACTATGATGAAGAGGAGTGGATATTTACTAAAGCACATACATAGCTTATTAGCATCCAGCCAGTATGTGATAGTGAAGAAGATAAGGAGGAGTTGCATCAATAGTTGAAATTTTCTTTATCACCCATTGATGAGCAGAAATATCCAAGGATCAACGAACTCATGTCTATCATTTCTACACCTAGACTTGCAAAAGACATCAAACAACATATGAGTAGCTCTGGAGCATATGAGGACCACAATTTTATTGACGAATAAACCTTCACAGAGAAGCAAGATTGTCTTCTTAACTAGCTGAAAATGTCTTGTCATGAGTTTCATGATCTTGTGGCTTTTGCATGGAGTTGTGTTTTTCAAAGGTCTCTAATGCTCCAGTTGTTGTTAAGATTTCATATTACAGCTGTAAGTATCAATTACTTACTAACCTCTTGCTACAAACTTTACATCACTTGAGGATTCTTTCGAACAGTTGCATGGAAGGAGTTATTTTCATTAGTTCAATACTTACCTAGTTGCATTGGAAGTATGACTTCACTTGAGAAAAATTATTCAGCTGGATAGACTAGAGTAGGCTTATGTATATAAATAAGCTTTCCATGCAAGCATTTAGTTTGCAGTTATAGGTTTGTTTGCAATGTGCTTTCCATCATGTTTTAGTTTTTAATAAAAGAGTAGAGGTGTTATGAAGGCATGAACAAGGATATAGATTGCAGAGATGGAATGGACAAAGGCACTGGAACTACAAGTTATTGGCAGCTCGCAAGGAGCATGCCATCCCCCATGGAGCCAGATGTTAGCACAAAATTTGTATTATCAAATTTGGTCCTTTCGCTGATGTTCACACCTTATAATTTTTGTGCCAATTCATAAGTGTATTCACACTTTCGCAACATCATGCACTTTCGCAGCGAAAGTTCTGAAAAACTTTGTTTTTGCAGTGTTGGTCGGCCAACAACAACACCAGTGTTGTCATTGGAAAAATTAAAGAAAATTTGGGCAAAAGTTACAAGTTTTGGCAAATCAAAAATGGTTTTTTAAAGGATATTTATCTCTCAGGACTGTTATGGTTTATATGCAAGTTTTAAAGTCTGTTTTCCAAAAAATGAGGGCTCAAGACCCAATCTCTAGTCTTATGTTATATGTTAAATATCCAACTACCAAACTAAGGAAAATAACTACCAAGTATCGATAAGCATAGACCAAGTGCCAAGCCACCGAGGGAGGATCCCACAAGGGCAAAAAAAAAGTGCACCATGCGTCGATGGTAAGCATGGAGGGCAGTATTTTCAAATATTTTAATGTTTTATTCCACACTGCATGTGGGATATGCCCACATACATGAAACTAGAATGCGCCCAGCTATGACCAGGTCGTTGGAAAAAAACACGCAGATGTCAAATGCCCATGTATAAGGGTTTTGACTGCCATGTGGGATTATATAAAGATGATTCATATTTGTATTTTTATTTTTTATCCAACACATGTAGTGCCATTGAATACCAAAGCACCTACAAATTGTCAAGAAGATATTAGTGTCATGACTTCCCACTTGGTCAAATAAAATTGGCTTGGTAGTTTGTGTATCCAGTGTAGAGTTTTGTACACATTAACGGGTGTAAGTCTGATGAGAAAATATGAAGTGAATGTTCCCAAAGGTATTGTTGTATCTTCAGTTGCAGAAGTGAAGCAGGCCATCAATGATGTGTTTCTTGAAGACAAAGAGGTTTTTGCGAAAATTCAAGTACTTGCTAGTGGTCGAGGATCGAGAACATTTAAAAATGGGTTTGAAGGGAGTATTCATATTTCCAAAATTCAATAGAGAAGAGCACTTAAGACAAGGCATATAAATGCTAAAAATGCCAAAATGAAATGGGAATTCTACTGTTGAGATTTTATGACTTTTTCAAGCATGAGCAATTGTAGCTTGGAATATGTGTTGGAATGACTTTCTCAGTGCCACACAAAGAATTTCAAATGGGAGAAGTATGATGTCAAGAAAATATGTTTACTACATCAAATTCAAATGTTTTATTATTTCAAATTATTGAGAGATAAGGCAATCTACTACAACCTTATGGCTAGAATATATGGATGGGCAGGTTTCTATACAAATCTAGAAAAAATCAATTCTTCATGAACCCAGTTTCATATTGAAAATTTATAGAAGATATCTCAACATATTGAAGAATATATCCCCCCTGTAAAAAATTTACAATGTATGACAGATGGAATCAGTAAGAGCATTTCAAATTCAGACATCTATCAATGAAAAGAACAAACACCAAAATGATCATTTCAAATTCGAAGAATTGTTGCTAGATTTCAAGGAAGTTGTTCCATCTGTTAAAAACTTAATCTATTTTTTATTTGAAGATTAGGGTCACATTTTTTGTCATCATTTTGAAAATCAGTTAACACATGGAAAACTCAAGACAATCTCTTTCAACATTCAAAGGATCATATCAAAGCACCATTTTAGTTTTAGATGACATAGTAGTTGAACCACTTGGTAGTTGCAAATTTTAAGGAAACTTAGTGATTATGTGGTAGACATATCCCAGATTTCTAGGCACAAACTTAGTATGTGGAAATCAGTTTCTAAATACTGAGGATCAATTCCAGCAACTCCAACAATTCAAGACACTTTGCAATGTATTCCCATTTTTGTGGCGGGAATATTTCTCTTTTGCTATTTTTGTAGAAGTTTGTTAAAGATTGGCTCGATGAGCATTTGAATATATTTTTCAAACTTTCAATGTAATAGGGGTTCAGGAAAAAAAAATCTCAAGAGAGATGAGGGGCTCAGCCTTGGGTCTGGAAATCATGTTGTAATGTTTTTTATGTTATTTTGAAATAGGGAGCTATTTATCTTGATTTGAGATTCAACTTGTGTCTGAAAATCAGCCTGTCTTTTTCTAGTGTCCACTAATTTTCCTCTTTGATTAAGTTCAATGGTTTAGTACCTGATGTATAATAAACCCATGTATTGCAGATTCATAAGAAGTAGAATATATGTTGTAAAATGCATGTCGTGCATAATTTGTATTTATTCACTTTAGTTTACTATTGGGACTGATTCACAATTATTAAATTTTCTATTAAGTGAGTGTGTTAGTTAAGCTTGATGAGATATTGACACATTCATAAATGTTTCCTTCATATGTTCTGTTCTTTCTTCAAAACCTTGAAATTTATGAGATTTGGATACAATTGCCTCTTTTGCGAGAGTATGTTTTGTGATCAGAGATATTTGTTATATTGACTCCATGCCCAATGATAGCTCACTGATCTACAGTTAGTTTGTTGCCCTTTCCTTTCTTGTAGAGTCTTGTTGATCCATTACGAATAAAACTAGTTTTAATAATTTAATCTCAAATGGTACTAGGCTTGTCCTTCAAGCAGTCTAAGGACAACTCATGGTGCTAACAGAGTGCATAGTTTTATTTCAAGTCACTTCCACTATTATAATTTGTAAAAACTAGAAGGAATGTGGTGTGACACAAACCATTTCGGGTTGTGTGTATTCCCTCAAATGTTTCCTTGCAATATGAAATTAACTGTGCAATAGAATTTTGGGTGAATTTACTCATTATTAAGTTGGGTATGTCATTTAGGTACGTTACATCATTGTATCAGAGCATCAGAATTTGGGATCATGGGTGATGTGGCCTAGCTTGGGTGGCTTGGAACGTTACATTATGGTATCAGAGCTATTGGTTCAACACTGGACTTGTATGGGTTAGAGATCAACATGAAATTGACATGCGCATTAAAGGAATTGGTTCTTCACGGTACAGAGTATATTGTGCACAGATAATACTAGTGTGTTGTGTAGAGTTGTGATGCACACAAAGTATTGTTGAGCGAGTGTGCACACTAGAATTTGGGATGATAAAATCATCTAAGTAATCGGAAGAAAGGATTGTGACAAAATGGTGCAGAGTTTCATGTAGTTTTCACATGAAATCATCTAACAAATATTAATTTCCTACCCATTTTGTAGAATTAACAACAATTAGAGAAGGAGTGAATCATCACAGAAAGTTGAAGCATGGAAGATGCGCGGAGAATTTTCAGTCATGACACTAACTTCGGGGATTTTTATGTCGGATTGGGTGTGGATGGTATAGAATCCAAGGAGGAACACATAAACTTGGTGAAAACCATAAAGGGGTTGCAAAAATATGTCCAAATCTACAAAGTTGGTAATTAAAGTCTTATAAAAGCCAAGGAGAAACAAGATGGATTTAACATCAAGTTGATGCAAATCTTGGATAGAATAGAAAAGAAAATGGATATAGAGACAGAGTCAATCAATTTGAGGAGGCACAGATCTCATGGTGAAAGAAAAGAAACAAGAGGTGTTGATTGGAAACATCACCACTCACCAAAGCATTCATTTAGGAAATCGCATAGTAACTCAAGTCTATCTCCTGTCAGAAAGCATAAGAGAAGGACTGGGGTGGACGAGCTACGGGGAGAGATGAACAAGATCAAGCCTCTTACCTTTGACGATGAGCACAAGAAGGGTGAGGATGCAGAGACCTAGTTGTTGGGTGTGAGGAAGTACTTCCAACTTCATAATTACTCTTCTTATGAAGAAGGGAGAATTTCCATATATCATCTTAAAGGAAAAGCATCAATGTGGTGGGATCCGTTTGTGCAGGTACAACATATTGATGAAAAGAAGGTCACTTGGAGGGAGTTTAAGAGGAATTTTGAAAGAAAATATTTAACCAAGAGGTACTAAGATAGGAAAATGAAGGAGTTATTTGAACTCAAGCTTGGTAGCATGACCATTGAAAAGTATGAAAGAAGATTCCTAGAATTTCTCAAGTATGTTGCATTCATCAAGGATGAGAAAGTCAAAATTCAGAGATACCTGAGTGGGATACCCTCATTTATCAGTGACAATATACAATATGTTGATCCTAGACATTGGAGGAAACCAAAGGTGTGCTAAATTTATTTATGATCAACAAAAAGGAAGATCAACTTTCCAAAAGGCATGGGATGACAAGATGAAAAGCAAGGTGGAAAAGAGGAAGAAGGGGACTAAGCCACAATTTTTTCAGAAATACTATGCAAGGACAACCAACTCCCAAGGAGCCTAGAATGACTGAATCAGTGGGGAAAATAGGAAGGAAACAACTTATTCAATGTTGGGGTTGTGGTGGAGATCATATGTACATAGATTGTCCTCAAAGAGGTGAAAAAGAGAGCATTGTGCACAATGTACAACAAGCCACAATAGTTGAAGACATGGGCAGAAATGTACCTAGGATTTACACAACCCTGGATAACAAGCAAGTAGAGTTTCAGTCGCACATGATTGAAGTGGAAGGTAAGATTAAGAACCAACCTATTTCTATTTTAATTGATTCAGGAGCTAGTCATAGTTATCTAGATCTTAAAATGGTGGAAATATTACAATCAAGAAGTAATCTTGGAAATCCTTGGTTGGTCCAGTTAGCTATAGGCGCAAAGAGAAAGATTAATGAAATGGTTATGGCATGTCCAATGGATATGAATGGATTGTGCACAAAATATTATTTGAATATCATACCTTTGGGATTGTATGATTGCATCATTGGTATGGATATTTTGGATGAGCATCATGTTGTTCTAGACTTTTACAATAAGGA
>SNQJ01S0093252.1:10138-20374 GCA_010110895.2 Picea sitchensis
GTAGGGAAATAAACAATGGCACATTCAACATCAGTCACATATATGAGAAACATAGAGAGAGATATTTCCCGAGGAAACCCACATAGGGTAAAAACCTATTTTTCTTTATATGATAAGTAATAGTTACAGTCTTTACATTATCATACATATGAGCACCAACTCATAATGAGGGTACAACCTCAGTTTTGAAAGCTGCTAATTGCTGAGAGCACCAACTCTCTGTTTTCTCTAGCACCCACTAGAAGGAAGCACCAACTCCCTGGTTTCTCTAGCACCAACTAGAAGGAAGCACCAACTGCCTAAGTGTTTCCAGCACCAACTAGATGGAAGCACCAACTTCCAATCATACATGCACCAACCTGTATAACAGAGAACAAGAGTTCTCCCTTGCACCACCCTGCTACCCTGGTTTCTCTGGCTGCAACCAGATGGAAGCTACAACTCCCCATGTTCAAGAATCCACTTGAACCTCTGAAGACAAAAGTCCTCCCTAGAACCTCCCTACCACCCTGGATTATCAATCGTTTCTACTGAAACTTATTATAGTGATATAATGTTCAACAATTTCTTACCAGACTCATCAGTGTTCTACTACATCTCGTTGCTCTGTCTGCCTCACTGCCTTCCTGCACACATGACTTGCATTGTTTGTTCTTCTACCTTTTATGCTATGTGCGCCATGTCCATTCACTGCACAGTTCCTCTTTTGTTCAATTCAATTGCTGCATTCTCCTCCTTCTTTTCACATGAATCACCTTCAACAACAACAACCACAACAACTCCAACAGCAACAAAAACAACCAACTCTCATCTTTGTACTGTGCATTTATATATATTGTGCACGTTGTGCATGCAATGCATGAAATTCCTCTGCATACTCACACCGCACCGATATCATCCACAACCTGAGTGCTCTGTATGATCATCATCGTGACTCTTCAGCTTCTCCAGACATTTTTCCACTCGCTCAACATCCCTATATGTTATGCAGAGATTCCTTAGCCTCTCTGGCAGTTGAGACTGTTCGTCTTCTCTGTGACAATCGAGATCACCTTCTCTATTCCAATTACAAGCTTCAATTCTTATCCAGCTGTCAATTGCCTCCATGAGCATCTCCATCCCTCTTGGATATTCCCAAAGACTCTTCATCTCCTCTGTCAATCACCCCGAAGTGTCTTCGAGTCCTCTGGCAGAAACCATCAGTGGTTTCTGGTAGTTACACTGTGACGTGCAACAGTATCCCTCTGATTATTCTCAGATTCACCTGCATAATTGGATTAAATCTAAAGGGTTCTTGTGTTATTTACCTGTTTCTCACTTTCATAGTTTGGAGATTATACGATGATACTTCTTGAGTCTCCATGTTGCGAGTTCCAAAACTATGAAACCGAGTTTTTTTGCGCTGGCTCCTTCCTTTATATGACCATGGCTATGACCAAGCACTTATGCATAAAGCACTTTTGAGATTTCGCATTTCATGAATCAGGAGATTAGGCATCTCGAATCTCCAAGTCGTGATCCCCGAAACCCTGAAATGGAGCGTATCAGAACTGACTCCTTCCCCTCTCGTGACCACCGACAGTGACCATAGGCTGTGCCAAAAAGGCTCTTCGTGAGTTTATAAACTTCATCTGATTGACGATTTAAATCTCCATAGATCTGACGGTCCAAATCTTATCACGATATCGCATCTCGCGAGTTCACACACCATGCTCCATTGACTCCAAGTCAACGACTTGACCTATGATTCGATGGTCCAGATCTGATCTTAATTCAATGGCTCAGATCATATCACAATTTCACATATCACGATTTCGGCCTTCATATTTCTTTCCTCTCCAAATCGTGAGTCGCGAAACTCCAAAATGGAGTCTCAGATCAACGGTCCAGATCACACCTTGATCTGACGACTGTGATTAAATCGCGATTTCGCATATCGCAAGTTTGATAGTTATTTTTCTTGCCTCTCCATGTCGCGAGTCATGAAACTCTGAGATGAAGCTCAATCAATAGTCCATAACAAAACTTTGATCTGACGGCTACGATTAAATCACGATTTCACATATCACGATTTCACATAACGCGATTTTGATAGTTATGTTTCTTGCCTCTCCAAGTCACGAGTCACGAAGCTCCGAGATGGAGCTGGATCAATGGTCCAGAACAAACCTTGATCTCACGGCTGTGATTAAATCGTGATTTTCCATATCGCGATTCCTTTGATGGAGGTTCTTGTCACTCCAAGTTGCGATAGGCAAAACTCTGAAATGGAGCTTTGTGGTGCTCTGATCTTTCGCCACGTGTCCTCTTGATCAACGGTCCACGACTGTCCCCGATGGATGGTCAATATTCCTTCATAGATTTGGAGATTTGGATGACTCTTGGACTTATCCTCCTTACAGATTCACCATATCTAACGGCTATTGAGCCTTTGTAGATACCCCAGATCCTACGGCCCAAATCTTCTCGCGATTTCGCCACTTCACGATTTTGCTACTTATGTGGTGAAGTGTTTCAACGCTTCAAATCCACTTCACGATTTCGCCACTTCATGATGAAGGGTTTCAATCCTTCAAGTCCTGATGTATGAAACTCTGAAATGCTCCTCCTCTTCCATGATCACCGCGCTTCTCCGCCCGAGATTATGCATCCTCCTTACTTAGAAGAATTTCTAAGTGTCAAAGGCCTCGACCTTTGATCCGCCTGAGATCCTGAGTACGCTATCTCTCTTGAGCTTATCGAGATTTCTCTACAACATCTTCCTAAAATACTTATGATGACCGTCTGTTACATTCTTCCTGTACTCATGCCATCTTCACTACTGTACTTGCCATCAATGACAAGCATACACTACCTGTTAAACATTTGCCAACATTACCTAACTTACCTCTTTTAGGGATAACCCATTTTCTTGTTGCAACTAATTTACCCAAAAATAGTAAACGCAACACTTCTTTTTGCAACTAATTTATTTTTAATTATTTTCTTATTTCAACAACTTTACCCATAATTAACTCCTAGTTGCAACCATTTTCACTAGTAAACTTCTTGATGACCTTCTAGGATATTCTAGAATAATTCACTTCTTTGTTGACCTTCTAGGGGCTTCTAGAATATTCGTGAGGGTCCTCCGACTTCACTAAGCCATATCTCCTCAACCGTGAGGAACCATGTGGAGTACCACATATCAGAGGAAATGACATGATATGTATTATCCATATATGATAGTCTTATCTGAAAATTCATTGATCTTCATGTCGTTATTCCTCATAAAAACTCAGGTTACTTAACCACACATCTGTGGCTACCTGAATTTGCTACTAGAATTGCTTCAAGGGTTGGCATCAATGAAAACCAACCCAATCTATCAACATCCTCCAAGTTCAACATGAAGGATATCGGTGCAACAAAATTCATTTTGGGAATGGAGATCAAGAGAGATAAAGCATCTAGGAATATATAGTTGAACCGAAAGAAATATATTGAAATATTTTTGAAATGTTTCAACATGCAATATTGAAAACTTGTAAAGGTGCCAATTCTTGTGGGAGCAAGGCTAACGGCTGAATAATGTCCAAAGACATGGGAAGAAATAGACGATAAGGAACATGTTCCCTATGAAAGTGTTACTGGTAGTCTAATGTAAGTGATGGTATGCACTCAAACATACATTTATGCAGTGGGAGTGTTGAAAAGATACATGTCGACACCTAGAAAGGAGAACTCGAGAGTTGTCAAGAGATTATTCAAGTATTTGTGTGGAACAAAAGACTATGTTATATTCTACCAAGGGAAGCCTAGAAATGATATAGAAGTAGATGTACATGGCTTTATCGATGTTGACTGGGATAGATATCTAGATCGACAAAGGTCAAATAATGGATATGTGTTCAAGTGTTCAGTGGAGCAATTAGATGGATGATTAAATGACAGGCAGTCATAGCCTTATCAACAATAGAATTTGAATACATGACATCCACTCATGGAAGAAAAGAAGAAGTATGGCTCCAATGGTTTTGTTCAAGAATCAATTTTGAGAAGAGAGCTATGAAGATAATTTGTGAAAGTCAAAGATAAATATTTCTAGCAAAGAACCCAGCTTATCACTCCAAGACTAAGAATATTGATGCACAATACAATCTCATGAGATATATGGTGGAAAGAAACAAGTTGTTGTTGGATAAAGTAGACACGTTGGAAAACATAGCAAACTCTTTGAAAAAGTCTATGAGTATTGTGAAGCTCTCTTGGTGTAGAGAGACAAAGGGAATTATTCCCTGGATCTATGAACAAAAGTTCAAGAAGCTCCTGATTTCAACAAAGAAGAAAAAAAGTAGAAGAATGTTCAGTTTTTATATTGTTTGCAGTGAAATTCTAGTCGAGGTGGATCGAATGGTAGTGAAATTTGAAGGTCGAGGTGGATCGACCTAGAGAAGTCAAATTCGAAGAGTTCAACTGAAAAGAGGTCGATTTTTAGGTAGCTAGAGAGGTAGTGGGGGAGGGGGGCAGAGGGCCCATAGTGATAATAGTGGAGGCCATTCAATGTAAGGTAGAATAGGTCCAATGTAGTATTAAATAAGGCCCACTATGGTAGTTAGATAAAATAAATGAGTAGTTAGATATAATAAATGTAAGAGGACTTCTTGGAAGGTTCTGCTTCTAGAAGATTCTTCCTCTAGAATTTTCTTAGGTAATGGTAATACAATATAAATGGTTTCAAGCAATGTAATGGGATATGGAGAGAAGTATTGTTTTTGGAGCTGAATATCATTAGGAGGAAGCCCCCTCAAAGAGGCAAGTGAACATGAAAGGATCTCTTCCATAATAGGATCCAATGATGATGTTTCCCTACCCCAAGGGTTTTGATATAATAAAGTGGTGGTTTTCTATATTGTTTCATATATCTTGTGTGGTGATTGTATTAATATATATTTGGTACTATTGTGGTATTTTTTATTCAACTATTTGGTACATAACAAGTGGTATCAAAACACTTTCCTTGGCAAGAAGTGTGGGAAAATATTTTTATTTTTTGCAGATTTATTTTTTTAGAAACAAAAAGAGGGCCATGACATTACATACAATTTATATAGGTTTTGGTGTAAAATTTTCAAAAAATGGTTGTATATATGATTTCCTTTCATAAAAAAACCTAATTTAAAAAATGAAATCGTCTTAAACGGAGTTCGGGAAGTCCAGTTATTTTCATTTTAAAATCTGCAATTTTCAGGGTTTTTTTTCTTGTGGAGGGTTTTTCGGGGCTGAATTTTTCAAAAAAAGTTTTTGATATGAGTTCCTCTCACAATTTCACCCAATTTAAAAAAAAACATCATCCAAATCGGAGCTCTAGAAGTGAAGATATTGCTGATTTAAAATCAACTATTTTTTTGGGTTTTTCATGATGGCTGCGGGACTACAGAGTTCATAATTTTTCATAAGGTGCTCAGATTGCTACCAGATCAATGTCATTGGATAAATAATTTTAAGAGAATTATTTTGGTATGATTTATGTGGTGTTTCCAATTACTATTCCCTCTCAAACCCTCGAATAAATTCTACAGATGACTGAAGCATTAAAATCCCAATTATATGACACATTTTGTGGCACATTGCATGACACATTACATGACCTTGCAGATGGCCTCAAAGATAGTTTTTGTAGTATTCAATATTCATTGGATAGCATGCAGGAGAGATATCTTATGGTGGACATCAGGGATGAATATAATCAAGAAGTATATGTTTGGTATGATTTTGAGGCCGATTGTGATTATTGGTATATGGATAGTTGTCATTTCTGGGATGACTACCACTTCCATATTTTATTTGATAACTCTACTCCACCTTTTGTAGAGAAAATAAATGTCACACATCAAGAGATAGTTATGATTACCAGTGTCCATATTGCATATTCTACAATGGTATTGTTCCTTCAAGATTCAACTTTGATCGTCTACCACTATGTGGATGGATATTCTTATTTGGATCCACATGATAGGTGTCAGTATGGGGAGCATAATTTTCAATTGGTTATTGGGTGTCGATATATTTCATGTGGATTTCACATGAGCACTTGGACATGTGACCCTATTTTACAATGGTAGTTGGACTACTTCAGCATGGTGGCTTTCATTTCTCAATGGGACCCTAGTTCTCCAGTCTACTTCATCACTATGGTTAAAACTTATCCATGGGACCCTGGTATACGGTTGTATATCAAGCATTGAGGAAAATGATTTCATAAGAGGGATGGAATGTTAGGTAGCTAGAGAGGTAGTGGCAGGGGGGGCAGAGGGCCCATAGTGATAATAGTGGAGGCCATTTAGTGTAAGGTGGAATAGGTCCAGTGTAGTATTAAATAAGGCCCACTATGGTAGTTATATATAATAAATGAGTAGTTAGATATAATAAATGTAAGGGGACTTATTATAAGGTTCTTCTTCTAGAAGATTCCTCCTCTAAAATGTTCTTAGGTAATGGTAGCACTATATAAAGGCTTTCAATAAATCTAATGGGATATGGAGAGAAGTATTGTATTTGGAGCTAAAGCTCATTAGGAGTAATCCCCCTCGAAGAAGCAAGTGAATAGGAGAGGATCCCTTCCATAGTAGGATCTAATGTATGGTGTTTCCCTACCCCAACGGTTTTGATATAATAAAGTGGTGGTTTTCTATATTGTTTCATATATTTTGTGTGGTGATTGTATTCAGATATATTTGGTACTATAGTGGTATTTTGTATTCAGGTATTTGGTACATAACATCGGCAGGAGGTCACGTGGAAACTGATTGAAGACAAAAAGTAGGTCAATTGGTAGTCAACTAGTAATATGACTGGGTAGTCTACTGTAATAGAATCCACAGATTCATGGGATTTGTAGTCAATGATATGCATGGATCTATAATTGTTTTTGGGTGCCTTTCTTTAGGGTTTTTCCTACTGTAAATCATATAAATAAGGCGTGTTGTCATGTTATAAAATCTAATCTTTATAAAAATTGTTTTAGAGGTTGTTGGTCATGTACATGTAATCCAAATTGGCTATAGGATCATTCTTGTGAAAATAAAAAAGATATGATGTCGATTCTGTCTTAGCTGTGGACCAAAGTTATATTGTGCAGTGAAAGAATAAACACAGTAATATTCAATAGAAATTAAGCAAGAGATCACAACAAATACATAATGAAAGAAATCCCATAGTGAATATAATATTTATTTGGGAAAACCCTTTTAAGGGAAAAAACCACGGGGCAACGGTAATTGGTATTCTTATTATTCAAGGGAGAATTACAACAGATGAATAGAGGATTACAATATCACACTCTCATCCCACACACTGCACTACATTGCATTGCATTACACCTCTATGGGTATGCACATATATATAGGATCTATTAGAAAGTTAGACAAATTGATTACAGCCTGATCCACCAGTTACACAAACTGATCACTAAAGTGTGTATGCATGCACATTCTATTTTTATCTGATACGGTGTGCAAACATATGCATGGGAAATTAGTTGGCGTGTTTCAACAATATCCACCTTGAAAACAATTTACCTGATATATCATGCATGAATTAATTTATAACATTTTCTACAAGCCAAGAGAACCCAAACACCATCGTATATTCTCTAACAAAATTGGTTTCGTGAACATGTCTGCAAAATTTACTTTTGTATGGACCTTTTGTTGGAGCATATCCCTAACTTACATTAGTTTATACCTAGCTTAGATTCCTAGATATTGTTTAATACATTCATTTACACTTTATTTCACCTAATTTGGCCACATAGAGAAGAAGGGCGCCTCATCCCTATATTTTAGGGAAAACTGCTAATTTTAGATCAAGACTCAACTCCCGGTTCTTGATTTTCTTGATTTATTCTTGATTTTCTTGATTTATTAATGATTTATTCCAACTCCCCCATGCAAAAAATAATCTATTATTGGGGAATGTGCACCTCCTCTTTGAGTGAGAGATTTATTCCTTAATTAATGATTTTTTCCATTACTATTATTAGTAACTACTATTTTGGGTCAGTTAAGTGAGTTGGAATTGCTTCTCTTATCAGTTAAGTGAGTTTAAGTGAGCTAATGCGCATCACTTAAATATTTTGGACATTAATGAGTGTGTGACATGTATCTTTAGTGGTCTAGGTTGAACTATGTGGTCTCCCTTAGCTTATGACACCTATTTTAGTTATTTCTAGTTTTTTTTTACTATAATTTCTATGTTGGAAATTCTATATATTCACCTCCTCTCTTCCTTTTGAGGATGGTTGCTCATGTATATTCATTTTTATTAATATAAATCTATAATTTATAGAGAAAAAAATTTCTCTCATCTCTTGAATATCAACAAATTGCATGTGTTCAATTTAACTAGAATTCTAGATCTATCGAGGTTTCTGTAGGAATTCTACATGGTATCAGAGCTAGATTGAATCTAGTGGATTGTACACGGTTTTATTTGCAGGTATAAATCATCAAGAGGCACAGAAATCAGAAATGGATAATATCTCTCAGCCCACAAAACTCATTCTAAATCCTTTCAATTACTTCGAATGGAAGACAAAGATCTCCTTGCTCCTCCGAAGCAAAGGGCTTTACTGGGTAACAATGGGAATGGAGAAAGAACCGACTGCTGCAGCGGAGAAGATAAAGTATTTCAATAAATTAGATGAAGAAATTGGGCTGATATTCCTATCAATTTACATATATCTTCTCTTTCATGTCAGTGGAGCCACTACTCCCAATGTGGTCTAGACCACATTGGAAGGATTATTTGGCAAGAAGGATGCAATGAGAGTGCATCAACTGGAGAATGAACTCATATCCCTAAGTCCAATTCATTTTAGAAACCTACAAGAATTCTTCACCAAGTTCAAATCCCTCCTCATTGAACTTAATTCATGTGGAGTCACGACAGAGGAAGAACAACTCATCCTTTCAATTCTCTCGAAACTAGGCCCTGAATATTCTGTATTTGTGTCGTCTTTTCAAGCATCTAAATTGACTCAGGAAAAATGGAAAATGCCTCCATTAAATGATTTCATTGCATAATTGACTCAAGAGAAAGATAATTTAGTCCAAATGGGTTCCATCAAGTGTTCCAAGAACCAAGCACTTGCGGCTACTGATGCTCCAAAGAGAAATGGAAAAGACAAGGAAAAAGGAACGGGTAAATTTCCTGAATCGAAGAAGGAGAGATTCACACAATCTTCAGAGAACTCTTCTGAGCCTAAGGGTAATAAGAAGAAGAAGTAAAGAACAATTTTCATATACTGTTCCAATTTTTTCATCCCAAAGAAAATTTCATGAGGAATACTATCGATGAGATGGCTAAGCAATTGCAACAGCACAATCTCACGATGCTCGAAAATGCAAAGAAGAAAGATGATAACAGAACGGGAGGGAGAGCATGAGATGGTCAATATTTAATGGTTGTCACATCCATTACATCAGCTTGGATCATTGATTCAGGTGCATTGAACCATATGTCTGCATCAAAAGATGAATTTTCCTCCATCGAAGAAAGAACCAGATCCCCAATTTACTTGGGAGATGCCACACCCGCAAAGGTGTGCGGAGAAGAAATTGTTGATATTGAAGGGGGATGATTCAAAAATGTGCTTCATGTTCCCTCTCTGTCCACTAATATTCTCTCGATATATCATATCACTCATTCTGGCTCTGGAAGGAAGGTGGAGTTCACTTCGGACTCCACAGTGATTACCGACATTTCCATAGGCTCATAGCTTGCACATGGAATTGCAGATCATGGTTCTCGTTTGTATTTCTTCTCCCACTTTGTTCCTAAATCTATTAGAATTGTATTTATGTCACAATATAATGATATCATTAGGTTATGGCATGAAATATTTTTCCATCTAAACTATAAGTACTTGGATCAACTCAACAAGGAAAACATGGTAGAAGGATTGCCAGCTATTAAATTCACAAGCGGTGTATGTCAAGGATGCATTCTTGGCAAGCATACCGAGAAAAAGTTTGACAAAGGGAAGGCACAGAGAGATTCTTCACCCCTTGGGCTGATTCATAGTGACATTATGGGCCCATTCCCACAGCCTTCAATCAATAAGGCTCGATATGTACTCACCTTCATAGATGATTTATCTCGCTTTACTTGGGTATTTTTTTTGAAATTAAAATCGGAAGTATTTGAATGCCTTATAGAATTTAAAGCACTTGTTGAGAATGAGTCTGGGTGTAA
>SNQJ01S0093252.1:20424-42429 GCA_010110895.2 Picea sitchensis
TATAGAATTTAAAGCACTTGTTGAGAATGAGTCTGGGTGTAATATTAAGATACTCCATATTGATAATGGGGGGTATTATGTCAACAAATATGTGCAAAAACTTTGTATTGATGCAGGTATACAACTACAACACACAGTGCCATATACACCACAACAAAATGGTGTTGCGGAGAGGAAAAAATGGTCCTTAAAAGAGATGGCCAGTTGTATGCTCCAGTCGAAATCATTAGCTCCCAAGATATGGGCTAAAGCTATTAATTGTGAAGCATACATTCAGAACTGAGTTCCTCAAAAATCACTCAAAGGCACCACTCCTTTTGAATGTTGGACCGGTAAGAAACCAAAAGTGTCGCACTTTCGTATTTTTGGTTCATGGGCATGGGCTCACATTCCGACAGATAAGAGGAAGTCTTTGGAGCCTCAAAGTGTTGAATGCATATTTGTTGGATATAATGAAGGTGTAAAACAATATATATTTTTGGACTCTCATACTAAAAATTTCATTCTAGCTCGAAGTGTGAAGTTTGAAGAAGAATCACTGCATGATTTTTCAGAAGACCCTACCGAGGAACCGCTTGTTGTCCCTGATGAGGAGGAGTCAGAAAATTATTCAAGCACTTAATAAAATCCATCATATAAGCCTTTCAAATCTGATATAGAGGATTAGGAGTAGGTCATGGCTTCTCCAACTCAATTTCCAACTTGGGCAGAGAAAAATCTACAAGATGTGGGTGAACTAGTCGGTGATCCTGCGGATACAAGAAGGACTAGATCACAGTTTTTTGGGGCTCCTCAAGCCCTGGCTACCACATAAACTTTTATTCCCATACATTTCTATATTTCACTTGGTTCATATCCAAATTCATACTTTGAGGCTTTTGGAAACCCACTTTGGGAGGCTTCCATGGACGAAGAGTACTCTGCTCTTATGGAAAACAACATATAGGACTTGGTTCCACTTCCGAAAGGAAGAAGGCTTGTTCAATGTTGATGGATATATCGAAAAAAGATTTCTGAAGATGGTGATATCAGCAATTAAAAATATCAGCTGGTCACAAAAGGATACTCACAGGTACATGGCATAGACTACATAGAGACATTTGTAGCTATTGCAAAAATGGACTCCATTAGACTAGTTTTGGCCATTGTCGCTTCTCGCAGATGGGAAGTTCACCACATGGATGTGAAGAGTGCATTTCTTCATGGAGATATCAAGGATGATATCTATATGGAGTAGACATAGTGATACATTCATAACTCTTCCCTCGTTTGTAGATTAAAGAAATCTTTGTATGGCCTAAAACATGCTCCCAGAGCCTGGTATGCAAAGATGGATTCTTTCCTGCTTTCCATTGGATTCATTTGATGCAAATCTGATCAAAATGTTTATTTTTTACAACATGATGATTCCCTTTTTCTGATATTACTTTATGTAGATGACTTACTGATGATAGGGAACCTTACTTCAGCTATTGATTCGGCAAAATCAGTATTGCACAATCAATTTTCCATGATAGATTTGGGACTGTTGCACTACTTTCTTGGTCTTGACGTTTCTCAGTCTACTTCAGGGATCAATATGGCATAGTATAAGTATGAATTAGATCTACTTGTTCTCTTTCAGATGAAAGAATGCAAGCCAGAAACATCTCCCTTTCTTTCGGGGGTCAGATTTGAGGATGCGGGTACTACACCTTTGGTGGACAGTACACTGTATCGGTAGTTGGTTGGGAGTTTGTTGTATCTTACTCACACCCGACCTGATATCTCTTTTGCAGTAGGAGTTTGTTCCAGATATATGCAGGAGCCTCATGATATTCACTGGAAATCTGCAAAGAGAATCCTTAGATATGTGAAAGGTACTCCCAGTTTTGGTATCTTTTATGATACAGATTGCCCACTTTCACTGATTGGGTACACAGATTCTTATTGGGCTGGCGATGGTATAGACTGCAAGTCCACCTATGGTTATGTTTTCATATTTGGTTCAGGGCCATTCTGTTGGTCTAGCAAAAAGTAATCCACGATTTCTTTATCTACAGTAGAGGCAGAGTATAGAGGTGCAGTGAATGCAACTACACAGGTTGTTTGGTTGCAGGGGCTTCTCTCTGAGTTTGGTATTCAATATCCACTTTCGACTGTCATATTTTGTGACAATCAGGGGTCCATTCAGATATCGATTGATCTAGTTCAGAGGCAGAGGACCAAGCACATCGATATTCACATGCATTACATCCGCGAGATGATCTGTGACAGAGTCATTTCACTGTGGTACTGCCCCACAGAGTAGTAGGTTGCAGACATCTTCACCAAGTCCTTCACTGAAAAGAAATTTTCAGAACTGAGAGCTATGCTTGGAATGGTGGAGACAACTGAGTAGGTTAATTTTAGCCACTCATCATTTTCTTTCCTCTTTTTTTTGAGGGGGGGGTTTCCCACAAGGTTTTCCCTCTTTCCTCTTTTCATGAGGAATTCTTTTATGTAATGAGTACCTAAAATGGCCAAGTTGTCGGGACTAAAAAAAAATTGTCATTACAGTTAGGCTTAAGGGAGGGTGTTGGAGCATATCCCTAACTTACATTAGTTTATACCTAGCTTAGACTCCTAGATATTGGTTAATACATTCATTTACACTTTGTTTCACCTAATTTGTCCACATAGGGCAGAAGAGCACCTCATCCCTAGATTTTAGGGAAAACTGCTAATTTTAGATCAAGAGTCAACTCCCGGTTCTTGATTTTCTCGATTTATTCTTGATTTTCTTGATTTATTCATGATTTATTCCAACTCCCCCATGAAAAAACTCATATATTATTGGGGAATTCACACCTCCTCATTGAGTGAGAGATTTATTCCTTAATTAATGATTTTTGTCGTTACTATTATTAGTAACTACTATTTTGGGTCAGTTAAGTGAGTTGGAACTGCTTCTCTTGTCAGTTAAGTGAGCTTAAGTGAGCTAATGCACATAACTTAACTCTTGTGGACATTAATGAGTGTGTGACATGTATATTTAGTGGTATAGGTTGAACTATGTGGTCTCCCTTAGCTTATGACACCTATTTTAGCTATTTCTAGCTTTTTTTTACTAGAATTTCTATGTTGGAAATTCTATATATTCACCTCATCTCTTCTTTTTTAGGATGGTTTCTCATGTATATTCATTTTTGATTAATATAATTCTCTGATTTATGGAGCAAAAACTTTCTCTCATCTCTTGAATATCATCAAATTGCATGTGTTCAATTTAACTAGAATTCTAGATCTATCGAGGTTTCTGCAGGAATTCTACACCTTTTCTAGAGCCACTCCCCCTTCATCCATAACCTATCTTAAAAAATGGTATTTAATATAATTATGCTTCATCTTACTGTGATAAGATGGTTTTCTATCCAAATGAATATCAATTTGACTATCACATAATACTTTCATCTTATCATGCATCCTTTCAAACTCACCCAACAAACCTTTTAACCAAATTGCCTCCTTGCATGCATGTGAGGAAACCATAAATGTTTCCTCAATAGTGGATAAATCAAATATGTTTTGAATCTTTTCCATCCAACTAATAGGTCCTCCTGCAAGAGTAAAGACATATCCTGAAGTGAATCTCCTTTTGTCTAAGTCACCTGGAAAATCTAAATCGACATAACCACATACTGAATCATTGGAACCATCATAGGTGATAGAATAATTAATTTTTCCACTAAGATACCGAAGCACCCATTTCACTACTTCCCAATTCTCTTTAACTAGATTTTGCATGTGTCTACTAAAAACACCCACTACATGTGAAATATCTATTCTAGTACTCGCCATCACATACATCAAACTTCCTACTGCATTATCATATGGTACACAAGACATATAATCCTTGTCTTCACCATCACTAGAACATAAACTTAAAGAAATCTTGAAATGGGAAGCCAAAGGGATTTGTACAAGTTTCACATTATTCATACCGAATATCATAAGTATTTTCTCCATATAGTTTTGTTGTAATAACCACAACTTAACATTCTTTCTTTATTGTGTATCTCCATGCCCAAGATTCGTTTTGTTGCTCCTAGATCCTTCATATCAAACATGTTATCCAATTGAGCCTTCAACCTATTTATTTCAACCATGATTTTTCTTTCAAAAATCATATCGTCAACATATAACACCAAAATAATGAATATGCCATTTTCAAACTTTTTACAGTAAACAAAATGATCATATTCACTTATTGTAAAATTTTCACTCACCGTGAAGGAATCAAACTTCTTGTACCATTTCCTAGGAGACTACCTCTTTCCATATAATGACTTCTTGAGTTTGCAAACAAACCTCGTATTGTGATCCTAAATAAACCCTTATGATTGTTCCATATATATATTGTTATCACTAGAAGTCGCCCCTGGATTGTTGCAGAGGTAAGCCAGTACCCATCAGTTTATATGTCACAATGAATAATTTTAGAGGAGGTCTAATGGATGGAGTCTCAGGATTATATCTCTTTAGCTCAGAAAATTGGGTTGGTGTGCATATACAAATGAGGTCTTGATCTAAATTTAGTCAGTAAGTTTTCATAGTGGTGAGTAGGCGGAATATCATGAGGAGAAATGTGAAGGCCTACTATGGACATCCGGTCTTCTAACATCCTACAGAGGAAAAGTTTAAGATATAAGATCCTCTTAGATCTAAAAACTTCAAGAAACTAAAAATGTTACAATAGTACTTAAATCAATGTAATATACCAGATATAAAAAGTATGCAGAAGATAAATAAAATGTTAGAAATGGCAGAATAACAACAATATAACTAGAACAATCACCACAATAGCACTGAAATGATATAAGAATAACAACAGAAATAACACTGTGATTCTGACAGAAATGTTCACATGCCTCTTTGAGGGGGAAACCTCCAGTTGAGAAGATCTCTATTAAAATAATATCCAAGCTAGGGTTCTCATACCCTCGACTCCTATTTATACTAAATATGTTTATCAAAAGAAACATCTAGAGGAAGATCATTCTAGAAGCGGAAGCTTCTATTAGGTCTTCTTACATTCAGCTTATTCTATTTTATTGCAAGGCCTTAATAATATTGACCTTTATTACATCCGAATATATTTTTCTACCTATGTGCAGGTTACAACCCTAGCATGTCCTCCCCCTTAAAAACAACCTTGTCCTCAAGGCTTGAGATGTGGAAATTGCTGCAGAATGGTAGTTGGTTCCCAAGTGGCATCTGTTGGAGTTGTATCTTTCCACTGGACTAACACTTCCTTGATGGTTCTCTGACATAGGCGATGCTCATGCTAGTCGAAAACTGCTTGTGGCTATAGCCAAATGGATCCTTCTTCAGCTAAATCAGGAAGGTTGGTTTGAATTTGGAACTTAGTTCCAATCACCTTGTTTAAGCATGAAACATGGAAAACAGGATGTAGCTTCGAATGACTGGGAAAAGATAACTGATAGGCTACTTGTCCCACATGCTTGAGAACGGTATAAGGACCATAAAATTTGGGCACTAGCTTCCGACAATCCTCATCCTTGAGGGAAGTTTTCTTGTAAGGTTGCAGTCGAAGAAACACCTCATCTCCTTCTACAAATCGACGTTCAGAGTGACCTTGATCTTCTTGTTGCTTCATGCGATTATGTGCCATGACCAATTTATCTTTGAGGGTACGGAGAATAGCCTCTCGAACTATAAGTGTTTGGTCAACCACCTAGACCTTCGTGTTAGGGTCCTAACCCGCACATAGGTAGAACAATATATTCGGATGTAATAAAGGTCAATATTAATAAGGCATTGCAATAAAATAGAATAATTCGAATGTAAGAAGACCTAATAGAAGCTTTTGCTTCTAGAAGGATCTTCCTCTAGATGCTTCTTTTGATAGACATATTTAGTATAAATATGATTCGAGGGTATGAGAACCCTAGCTTGGAGATTATTGTAATAGATCTCTGCTCAACTGGAGGTTTCCCCCTCAAAGAGGCCCGTGAACATTGCTTTCAGAATCAAAGTGTTATTTCTGTTGTTATTCTTGTATCATTTCAGTGCTATTGTGGTGATTGTTCTGGTTATATTGTTGTTAGTCTGCCATTTCTAGCATTTTATTTATGTTCTGCATACTTTTTATATCTGGTATATTACAAGTGGTATCAGAGAACTTTCCTCGATAGAAAATGTGGGTTAAATTTTGTTTTCAAGGTAGAGACGTAGTCAGGCGTCTTTAAGCCACAAAGATCTATCGTTACACGCATAAACCTATGGTTGAGGGATTCAACTCTTTTCCCTTGGACATGTTCCATTGGATTCATCTCTTCACCCTTATCACATTCATACATATCATTTTTCGGCAAAATATTTTACCTCACCCACCCATTTTTGGTTCCCTTGTCCTCATGGCCCATACCCGTAGCCAAGTCTTGGAAGCTCACTTCAATACCTTGCAATCTAGTCTCACCGAGACCCAACAAGAAGTGAAACAAATCAGTGCCAATGTTGCCGCAATCAATACAACCATGCAATCCTCAATGGAGGAAATCAAACAAGACCTGAACACCCATCTTGAATCTGTCTTTTCGTCACTTTGCACCAAGCTTCATATCCCTACAGATAACCCTTCCTTTGACTCACCTCCACATACCGAAGGTGAACATTCCTCTCATTTCCACAACTTTTAGCACCATCACTTTCAACATGACCTACGCCATCTGCGGGTGGATGTGACCAAATTTGATAGCTCAGACCCCACTGGTTGGGTAACCCAAATGGAACATTATTTATCTTTATATGACATTACATATGACTTGGAAAAATTATGGCATGGTGTTATCCATCTAGATCAAGAATGTTGGTAATGGTGGAAATGGAGAAAAACTTCTCATCAAGGGTATATTTCTTGGACACATGTTGTGGTAGAGATTTATGAATTCTTTGACACTGATGCCAACCATTTGGGTTGTTTGAAAAAGTTGAAACAATAAGGAATAGTGGAATACTTTATATCTTCCTTTGAGCGCCTGGATTTTCAGACAGAGGGCATGTCCGATGCCTTTTTTCGTGAGTGTTTTATCAGTGGAATCAAGGATGAGATTCGGGCCCATGTCCTCATGGCTCGGCCTCAGAGTTGGGTGGAGGTTACTAAAAGAGATGAAGAAGCACAAAAGTTTGCATCTTCTCAAAACTGAAAACACTCCTTTATCCCTCACCCTAAACTATTAAATCCCACTACTCCCTCCGCTCAACTAAAGATCCAAAAGTTGACCAGGGATGAAATGGATGAATGCCAACTCAAAGGCCTTTGTTATAATTATGATGACAAATATTTCCCGAGCCACAAGTGTAAGGGACAAAATTGTTTTATGGCCATCTCTGAGGATATTTCGAAAGAGGATGTTGAAACTCCCCTTGTGTTTGAGTCACCTGAAACCACTGATATAACCCCTCCCTCAGACCCTCCCGAAGTAGAACCGATCATTTCCCGCAATTCTCTCACTGGCTTCTCCACTCTCCAAACCCTCAATATAATTGGTTACATCAAGCATCATAAGGTCATCAATCTGGTTGATAGTGGAAGCACCCATAATTTTATTCATTGACGAATTGCCCAAGAAACTCATTTCTACATCCATGTCGTCAATAATTTCCAAATCATGATTGTCAATGGTGGTTCCATGAAATGTGGAGGGTGTTGTGAAAATGCGCGTCTCCAAATTGGTGACTACCACCTGAAATCTCATATATTTGCTATCGACATGGGCGGTTGTGACATTGTGTTGGGGGTAGACTGGCTAAGGAATTTGGGTCCCATTCTCATGGATTTTAAGGACTTAACCATGAAATTCGACTAGGAGGGCCACCAATATAAGTTCCAAGGCATCACCTCCAGTTCACCTAAGTTCATTAGTTCCCATCGCATGGAAACACTGCTAAAAAAAGGTCATTCTGGTGTTATTGCCCAACTCCCTGCCATACAAGAAACATAGACACCCTCGGTGTCGCAAGACCTCCAAGCCATCCTTTCTAAACATCAATTGGTCTTTTCCACTCCCCAAGGAATCCCTCCTTCCCGTGGTTTTCATGATCATTCCATTCCCCTTGTACCCAAAATCCTTCCTCCCAATATTCATCTGTATTGTCACCCCTTTTCCCAAAAAAATGAAATTGAGAAAATGGTCAAGGAAATCATTAATGCAAGCGTTATCTTCCCTAGTACGAGCCCCTACTCTTCTCCTGTGGTCATGGTCCTAAAGAAAGAAGGTTCTTGGTGAATGTGTCCTGACTTTTGTGCCCTCAAAAAACTTACCATTAAAGACAAATTCCCCATTCCTGTCATTGATGACCTCCTGCATGAATTGAGTGGTGCCCAATTCTTTACTAAACTTGATCTTCATTCAGGCTTCCACCATATACATATGAAAGAGGAATACATTCCCAAGACTACATTTAGAACTCATGAGGGCCACTATGAGTTTTTGGTCATGCCCTTTGGCAAGGATGGCATCAGGATGGATCATAAAAATATTGAAGCTATGCAAGACTGGCCTCACCCAAATACTCTCAAAATCTTGCGTGGATTTATGGGCTTAACAGGGTATTATCGCAGGTTTGTTAAGAATTATTGAAAGATTGCAGCACCTCCCACTGCTCTCCTAAAAAAGAACTCTTTCACTTGGACTCCAGCCGCTGCTCAATCTTTTCAAACCTTGAAAATGGCCATGTGCATCACTCCAGTCTTGGCTCTTCGTGATTTCACAAAGACCTTTGTGTTCGAATGTGATGCCTTAGGGAAAGGAATTGGTGTTGTCCTTATGCAAGAGGGTCGACCGTTGGCCTTTACCAAAAAGAAACTATCTAAAAACAATCTGGGAAAATCAATATATGAAAATGAAATGTTGGATATTTTGCATGTCATTGATCTGTGGCACCCTTATCTATTGGGGCAACGTTTCCAAATTAAGACAGACCATCAAAGCCTCAAGTATTTTCTAGAACAAAGCATTTTCTCCCCAGAGCAAAAAAAATGGGTGACTAAGATCTTTGGATATGATTATGAGATCATTCAAAATAAAGGCAAAGACAATGTGGTTGAGGATGCACTTTCCCAAAAATATGAAGATGAAGGATTCCTTTTTTCTCTTTCCTTCATTGTACCAAATTGGCTCAAAGCCATTCGCCAAAAATGGCTACAAGATCCCAAAAGTTTGCATCTGATCCAACAATTGCAGTCCAATGCTCCATATTCCCCAGGGTACTCTTGGCACCATGATGAGCTTCGATACAAAGGCCATTTGTATTTAAGTAAAAAATCAAAGCTTAAATCCATGGTACTTTATGAGCTTCATGCTACACCCATAACAGGGCACTCCAGGTTCACCAAAACCTATAACAATGTCAAGCGTTCTTTTTTCTGGGATGGTATGAAACAGGACATTCGTAATTTTGTCACTGAATGTGATGTGTGTCAACACAACAAGGGAGAAATAGTCAAATCTTCGGGCACACTCCAACCTCTTTCTATTCCACCTGTTATTTGGAAGGATATCTCTATGGATTTTATTACCGACTTACCCAAATTGGGAAATAACTCAGTCATCATGGTGGTTGTTGATCGCCTTTCCAAGTATGATCATTTATGTGCTCTTCAACACCCGTTTACAGCATCCATGGTGGCTCAATTTTTCATGCATCAAGTCTTCAAGCTTCATGGCATGCTACACTCTATTGTTTCTGATCACGAACCAACTTTCACAAGCAATTTTTGGCAAGAACTGATCAAGCTACAAGGAACCCAATTGCATCTCAACACAACTTATCATCCCTAGATTGATGGTCAAACAGAAGTTGTCAACAAGTGTTTGGAAACATATTTGAGGTTTTTCTCCTTGAAAAATCCAAATCAGTCGGCTCAATGGTTACCCCTAGTTGAATGGTGGTACAACACTTCATACCATACAACTACACGCATGACTCCTTTTGAAGTGGTATATGGACAGAATCCACCTTCAGTTCTCTCATACTTACCTGGTGTCTCAAAGATCCAGGCGGTTGACCAAACACTTACATTTTGAGAGGTTGTTCTCCATACCCTCAAAGAGAATTTAGTCATGGCACAAAATCACATGAAGAAACAAGTAGATCAAGGTCGCTCTGAACATCAATTTGTAGAAGGGGATCAATGTTTCTTTGACTTCAACCTTACAAGCAAACTTCCCTCAAGGCCGAGCATTGTCAGAAGATAGCGCCCAAATTTTATGGTCTTTATACCGTTCTCAAGAGTGTGGGACAATTAGCCTATCAGTTAGCTTTGCCGAGTCATTCGAAGCTACATCTTGTTTTTCATGTTTCATGCTTAAATAAGGTGATTGGAACTAAGTGCCAAATTCAAACCAACCTTCCCAAGTTAGCAGAAGAAGGATCCATTTGGATACAACCACAAGCATTTTTGGACCAGCGTGAGTGTCGCCTACGTCAGAGAACCATCAAGGAAGTGTTAGTCTAGTGGAAAGATACAACTCCAGCTGATGCGACTTGGGAACCAACTACCATTCTACAACAATTTTCATATCTCAAGCCTTGAGGAAAAGGTTTTTTTTAAGGGGGAGGACATGTTAGGGTCCTAAACCACACATAGGTAGAACAATATATTCGGATGTAATAAAGGTCAATATTAATAAGGCGTTGTAATAAAATAGAATAAGTCGAATGTAAGAAGACCTAATAGAAGCTTCCGCTTCTAGAAGGATCTTCCTCTAGATGCTTCTTTTGATAGAAATATTTAGTATAAATAGGATTTGAGGGTATGAGAACCCTAGATTGGATATTATTGTAATAGATCTCTACTCAAGTGGAGGTTTCCCCCTTGAAGAGGCCCATGAATATTGATTTCAGAATCAAAGTGCTATTTTTTTTGTTATTCTTATATCATTTCAGTGATATTGTGGTGATTGTTCTAGTTATATTGTTGTTATTCTGCCATTTCTAGCATTTTATTTATGTTCTGCATACTTTTTATCTCTAGTATATTACACTTCAAAACACTAGGTAAGTATGCGAGAACTGAAGGTGGCTTCTATCCATATATCTCTTCAAAAGGAGTCATGCATGTAGTTGTATGGTATGAAGTGTTGTACCACCATTCAGCTAGGGGTAACCATTGAACCCACTGATTTTGATTTTCTAAGGAAAAACACCTCAAATATGTTTCCAAATACTTGTTGACAACTTCCGTTTGACCATCATTCTGGGGATGATAAGTTGTGCTGAGATGCAATTGGGTGCCTTGTAGCTTGAACAGTTCTTGCCAAAAATTTCTTGTGAAAGTTGGGTCACGATCAGAAATAATAGAGTGTGGCATGCCATGAAGCTTGAAGACCTGATCCATGAAAATTTGAGCCAAAGTGGATGTTGTAAACGGGTGTTGAAGAGTGCAAAAATGTGAATACTTGGAAAGGTGACCAACAACCATGATGACTGATTTATTTCCCGATTTGGGTAAGCTGGTAATAAAATCCATAGAGATATACTTCAAAATAGCAAGTTGAATCAGAAGTGATTGTAGTGTGCCAGTAGATTTGATTGTTTCTCCCTTGTTGCGTTGAAACACATCACATTTAGCGACAAAATGGTGAATGTCATATTTCATACCATCCTAGAGAAAAGAACGTTTGACCCTGTCATAGGTTTGGGTGAACCCGGAGTGCCCCGTTGTGGGTTTAGCATGAAGCTCAGAAAGTACTGTGGATTTAATCTTTGATTGTTTACTTAAATAAAAATGGCCTTTGTATCGAAGCTCATCATGGAGCCAAGAGTACCCTGGGGAAGCTGGAGCATTGGATGACAATTGTTGGATTAGATGCAAACTTTTGGGATCTTGTAGCCATTCCTGGCAAACGATTTGGAGCTAATCTGGTACAATGAAGGAAAGAGAAGAAAGGGATCCTTCATATTCATATTTTTGGGAAAGTGCATCTGCAACCACATTGTATTTTCCTTTCTTGTAAATGATATCATAATCATATCCAAAGAGCTTAGTCACCCATGTTTGTTTCTCCGGGGAGGAAATGCATTGTTCCAGAAAATACTTGAGGCTTTGATGGTCTGTCTTAATTTGGAAACGTTTCCCCAATAGATAAGGGTGCCATAGATAAATGACATGAAGAATAGCCAACATTTCCTTTTCATAGATGTATTTCCCATATTTCTTTCAGATAGTTGCTTGCTGGTTAAGGCCAAAGGCCATCCCTCTTGCATAAGGACAACACCAATTCCTTTCCCTAAGGCATCACATTCCAGGACAAAGTTCTTTGTAAAATCAGGAAGGGACAGGACTGGAGTGGTGAACATGGCCATCTTCAAGGTTTGAAAATCTTGAGGAGTGGCTGGAGTCCAAGTGAAAGAGTTATTTTTTTGAAGAGCAGTGAGAGGTGTTGCAATCTTTCCATAATTCTTAACAAACTTGTGATAATACCCTGTTAAGCCCAGAAATCCACGCAAGGTTTTGAGAGTCTTTGGGTGAGGTCAGTATTGCATAGCTTCAATATTTTTAAGATCCACCCTAACACCATCCTTGCCAACCAGATGACCCAAGTATTCTACTTTTGAGGCGCCAAAAGAACATTTAGACTATTTCAGGAAAATTTGGTGCTAAGAGAGTAGATGGAGAACTCGATCCACATGAGAAAGATGGTTTGCCTGGGTTTTGCGAAATATGAGGATATCATGAAAGAAAGATAAGGAAAAATTACGGAGAAAAGGATGGAAGACATGATTCATGAGGCTTTGGAGGGTGGAGGGGGCATTACACAAGCCAAAGGGCATGACCAAAAACTCATAGTGGCCCTCATGATTTCTAAAGGAAGTCTTGGGAATGTCTTCCTCTTTCATATGTATCTAGTGGTAGCCCGAAAAAATATCAAGTTTAGTAAAGAATTAGGCACCACTCAATTCATCTAGGAGGTCATCAATGACAGGAATGACAAATTTGTATTTAATTGTAAGTTTGTTGAGGGCACGGAAGTCAGGACACATTTTCCAAGAACCTTATTTCTTCAGGACCATGACCACAAGAGAAGAGTAGGGGCTCATACTAGGGTAGATAACGCCTGCATTGAGGAGTTCCTGGACCATTTTCTCAATTTCATTTTTTTGGGAAAAGGGGTGATGATACGGACGGATATTGGGAGGAAGGCTTCCGGGTACAAGGGGAATGGAATGATCATGAAAACCACCGGAAGGAGGGAGTCCTTGGGGAGTGGAAATGACCAATTGATGTTTATAAAGGATGGCTTGGATGTCTTGTGGCACCGAGAGTGTCTCTATTTCTTGTATGGCATGGAGTTGGGAAATAACACCATAATGACCTTTTTTTATCAGTTTTCCATGCGATGGGAACTAATGATCTTAGGTGAACCAGTGGTGATGCATTGAAACTTATATTGGTGACCCTCCTAGTCGAATTGCATGGTTAATTCCTTAAAATCCATGAGAATGGGACCCAAATTCCTTAGCCAATCTGCACCCAACACAATATTACAACCGCCCATGTCGATAGAAAACATATGATATTTCAGGTGGTAGTCACCAATTTGGAGACGCACATTTTCAATACACTCTCCACATTTCATGGAGCCACCATTGGCAATCATGATTTGGAAATTATTGACATCATGGATGTAGAAATGAGTTTCTTGGGCAATGTGGCGATGAATAAAATTATGGGTGCTTCCACTATCAACCAGAATGATGAGCTTCTAATGATTGATGTAACCGATTAGCTTCAGGGTTTGGGGCGTGGAGAAGTCAGTGAGAGCATTGAGGTAAATGATCGGTTCTACTTTGAGAGGGTTTGAGGGAGGGGTTATGTCAGTGGTTTTAGGTGACTCAGACACAAGGGGAGTTTCAACATCCTCTTCCGAAATATCCTCGGAGATGTCCATAAAAATATTTTTTTCCTTACACTTGTGGCTCGAGAAATATTTTTCATCACTATTATGACAAAGGCCTTTGAGTTGGCATTCAGCCATTTCAGCCCTAGTCAATTTTTGGATATTTAGTGGAGCGAAGGGAGTAGTGGGATTTGTTGGTTTAGGGAAAGGGATAAAGGAGGGTTTTTGGTTTTGAGAAGATGCAACCAGTTGTGCTTATTTATCTCTTTTAGTAGCCTCCACCCAAATCTAAGGCCAAGCCATGAGGACATGGGCCCGAATCTCATCCTTGAGGACACTGATAAAACACTCTCAAAAAAAGGCATCAAACATGCCCTCTATCCAAAAAGCCTAGCGCTAAAAGGAAACTATAAACTCTTCCACTATTCCTGATTGTTTCAACTTTATCAAATGGCCTAAATGGTTGGTGTCAGTCTCAAAGATTTCATATAAAGAGAAATAATATTCCATTTGGGTTACCCAACTAGTGGGATCTGAGCCATCAAATTGGGTCACATCCACACGCGGAAGGCGTAGGTCACATTGAAAGTGATGGTGTTGAAAGTTATGGGAATGAGAGGAATGTTCACCTTTAGTTTGTGGAGATGAGTCAGATCCTAGAGGAAGGGTTATCTGTAGGGATATGAAGCTTGGTGCAGAGAAGGTCAAAGGGCATAGTTTGATACCTCATGAGGTCTGAACTCGCGATATGATATGAGTCGTTAGATCACAAGAGATTCGTGACCATTGATCTAGGCAAGGGGACTTCAGAAGTTTGGGGATCGGGATTTTGAAGGACAGACATTGGGTTATGTTCCAACTTTGTGAAATGCAAGGTCCCGACATGCTCAGAGGATTAGCCCCAGGTCACAAGAAAGGGTCACATGAATAGGAGGTTAAGGGAGGAGCTAGCGGAGGCTAAGTGCTTAACCCAGAGATTGGGATTTCGGGGAATGAAGAGTTGCAGTCAACTCACATTCATTTCCCCGACACACGAATTCATGATACAATCGTAGCCATCACTCGAGGAGAAAGAAGGATTGTTGTTGGCCCTTGGGTATGGAATCAACCGAAGATCAAGGAAGAAGAGGTAAAATGTGAACTTCGTAGGAGACACAGTGACTGTTATTGGGTCAAAGTAACAAAAAGAGCAGAAAAGAAGGAGCGAAGCCCAAGAAAGCTAGATGTTGGATGAGGATATCAGGGATGACAGATAAGGAAGGTACATGGATGGAGGACAGCTCAGCAAGCGGAAAAATACATCACTAGCACTGGGCAAGAAGAAAGGAAAGACAAGCTGGAGAAGCCTGGGAAAAGTGGGCCAAGTTGACCTAAGGTTTTGGTATTTAGGGTTTTGGCACCTAGGTTTCAGCCTAAGGTTGTCGATGAAGAATTATAATGTATAAATAAAGGTCAAGAGGACCTGGGTTATGTTGGTATAATTGGGTACTATTGTTGAGCATTGTTATTGATTGTTGTTCATTAAGAGAATATTATATTGTGAGTGAGAGAAGTGTTGAGAGTAAGATCCTTCTGGCATTGTAAGATCTTCAGCTGGGTGTGAAGATCAAGTCCTGTAGCTGGATGCACAGGAGGGGGAGAGGAAGAGAGAAGAAGAAGAAGATATGCTAGAAGAGAGCGCAGACAAGAACTGTAAGATTTACCTTAATATATCATAAGCACAATTCTATGGACATAGCCCTAGAGAGAGGGTGAACCACATATACCTGGTGTTATGTGTGTATGATTGATGCTTTATATTTGTCTTTGATATACTGTTATTGCATTATTGTACTAGATCAGATCTATAGAATAGGGAGTATATTTTAGTGATAAGTGAGCTAGGTATATTGCGTTGTATTGCATCAAGATCCACTTGATATTCTCCTGGTTGTAGACATCTCTATCCTGCAACCCTCCCATAGCTACCTCAGGTGAGACTGCATCTGCTTCGCAAGTGTTGCTGAAAGGGCTAGTAGTTAGGGCTTGTTGGTGCGCTCTTGGAGTGAACCTTGGGTTTGCCCCTGTGCTAATAAATGGTTCTATTGTCGGCATAGGAATCTTCGTGAGGGAGTGTCAAGGTGGTTCCCATTGAATAAAAATATTCAAAAGTGGATAGAAGATCAAGAAACAGACTTCGTTGAAGCCCAAAACAAGAACCCTAAGCTGAGCACTGAAGATTGGCTACAAATATACATTTTCACCGACATACATGAGATCTTCTTTGGAGGAATCCATCAGGCTTTATTTGAGTGGTTGTCTAGGTTAGTTGATACCTAGTTCAATATCAGATATAGACCCCCTGTGGTTTGGAAGTTGACGTTGATCTAGAAGGTTAAAAGAAATGACAACGTTGTATCTAGAGCAGTAGATCATTGGATTGATAGTACCATTGGAGGGTATATCACCGAATTTGTTGTTGACAGAGTAGAATCATGTAGCCAAGCTGAGAGATACTTTTTCAAAGGAACCAGAGGGAAATTTATTCATTTTCTAAAGTTAAGAATCAAGATTCTCTTGCATGAGAAGAACATTCTAAAGATAAAGTAGATTGGTTGAGGTCAGAAAAGATAATGTTCAAAAATTCAGACAGTGACAATGACATAGAAGCTAGACATACGCGTAGTGGGAGAGTGTTTAGAGGGGTTCACCTTGAGAACCTGTTCAAGAAAAACCATGGAGAAGAAGGTTTCTACAATGGGGAAGAGGTAGATATAAAAGACGAAGAACATCCAGAACCCTCTAGAACAGAGGAAGGAGAAACTGAAGAACTTAGCCAGGATGAGCCAGAAAACTCAGGAAATGCGAAGACTGTTGAAGTAAGTATCATTAGCCCTCTTGTTTTTTCAAAACCACTAGGAAATCAGAGTCATCAAAGTCCTTAGAGTGTTACTATAGAAGTTCAACATCTTCTCAGACAGGAAACCCAGGTAGCTCTATGGCGAATGAGATGAGGTTCCCTATCTTTAGAGGGGATGGGTCTGAAGAGCCAGATCAACATTGGTTCCTGTGTGAAGCTGTGTGGAATATTAAGAATGTCACTGATGAGGCCATCAAAAGAACCTAGTTCAACACTACTCTCAGAGATCGCGCATTGAGATAGTACATGAAGTTTGCCTAAGGACTTGCACAGGCCCAACCATTGAATGAGATCAAGAACACGTTGATTGCATAATTAAAGAAACCCAAATCAGAGTCACAATGAATTACACAGTTGAAGGAGATCAAATAGAAGGTTGCCTAACCTGTATGGGAATTTTATCAGAGATTCAAGACCTTAACAGGTCGATTAACTTTTAAGATCCCAGATGAACATAACAAAGAATGGTTCATCGCTGTGTTGTTACCACACATCAGAGTTCCTTTGATGCAAAAAAAAATTGCTTCGCAGTTCGAGGCACTAGATATCGCCATGAATCTTGAATCAACTCCTATGGGAGAATCCAGCTCAGGCATGAGCCAGATCTTGAGTCAGCTGACCAGTTTGTCTTTACAAGTCAAAGACACAAAAAAGGATAAGGGAAAAGACAAAAGAGAAGACATCTGGTGTGTCACATGCAGATCAGAGGGCCATGATAAGGAATATTGCCCTGTATTTCATGAATATTTGGCCTCAGGAGCTCCGAGCCCCTTGAAGCAAGTCACATTGCCCTGGTGCGAAGTATGCAGAAACCAACATCGCCCTGGTGAGTGATATTACATGAAAAAGTATGTTTAGACACCTGCAAACCTATATTGCACCTTTCGTAAGTCAGTAGGGCATGATGATAGAGACTGTAGGACCTACAACCTCATGCATGAAAGGTCAAGATATGTATACAAGATCCAAGGCAAAGTACAGCAAGAAGGAAACACTACACATTACAACTCTCCAGGAAGACGAAAATTCAATCCTCGTGGTGGATACAAAGGACGAGGACGAGGAGGAGGAATGGGCTGAGGTTGAGGCCATATAATTTATTATAACTATGCACAGCCAGGACATATAGCAAGGGATTTTCAAAACCCTTGTACTACTTGCAGTTATTGCAATTCTTTTGAGCATGTTATAGAAGATTGCTCTATGTTGCTATATAAGCTTCAAGAAAGACGAGGACTTCAGCAGAACCCACAAGTGAAGTTGATATGTGTTGAACCTCGCGAAGGAGAACCTATATTCGTTGTATTACTCGAGGAGGTGCTGTTATAGGAGAAGATAGAGTGACCCAGGGAAAGACTACAAAAGACTCAGGAGTTAGAAAAGATGTGGAGAAGACTCAAACTTTTGATGCCAAGAAATAAATATGAACACTTGAAGATGCAAGGAAAGAATTTAGAAGAGATCAAGGATCATCATCAAGAACATGGCCAGAAGTAAGAGAGTATGGAATTCCACCAGTATTCGATCAGTCTGCTTCGCTGAGAGAGGGAAAAGAGGTAAGAAAGCTCATGGAATATCTATATACTTGTATTAAGCTAATCCAGGATGAAAACGTTGTAAGGGAACTTCAGAATTTAATCAATAAATATGAGTTAGGAAAGATAGACCCCTTGCTGAATAGGGTAGTACACCAAATTGGGAAAAGGAGAAGGACAAACAAAGAATTACACTTAAATGCTCAGATAGGAGAGTATGACATAGACTATGTGGTCCTCAACTTAGGGTCGAAGGTTAATGTCATGACAAAGAAAACTTGGGCACTGATGGGAAAATTGAAGTTAGTCTATTCCCCAATAAGGCTTAGGATGGCTAATCAACAAGTTGTCAGCCCATTTGGATGACTGGAGCATGTCCATGTGGACATCGACGGAGTGAGGACCTTTGCCGATTTTGAGGTCATTGAAATTGTTGATGATATATGCCCTTACCCGACGTTGTTAAGAATTGATTGGGCCTTCAAAAACTCTATTATTGTTGATTTGAAGAAGAGATGTATGACATTTTAAAGAAACGACCTAAGGGTCATTGCACCTTTAGATCCAGATGAAGGTCAAAGATACACAAAACCCATTAGAGAAGAATACCATGCATATGAATTGGAGAATATATACAAACTAACATCTAGACAAAAGGATTACATTAATCCTACGGCTGACGAGAATCTCAACTGGCGAAGTGATATTGTATGCTCATCATACTCAAAAGAACCACTAGAAAATTGGCAAAATCAGATGTATGAAGTATCCACAAGAAGGTGTGTCAGGCTGACCAGAGAAGTTCACTGGATTGGTAAAATGGTGAGAAACTTACCCACCTTTGATGGTTTGAATCCATTAGAGACCTTATTGTTGGACTTTGAAGAAATTTTATCAATGCAACAAAGACTATTGGAAATGGATGAGGCCCTGAAAGCTACACCAGCGAGATGGTGGGGGATGCACAAAAGAAATATTATAGACAGGGTACAATGTCAAACCTTGATGAAAGCATGGTTCTCAGCCAATGTAGAAAGATGAAAAGTGAGGTAAACAAGTCAAGGCTTCCTAAAGGACCATGTGTGAAGCTATGAAGAATCCTGGAGTGATATTCCATAGGATAAATGGGTTCACAAATTAATCAACACGTTGGACACCACACCTATCAACTGGTACCTTCAAGTGGAGCTGCGCCTTGTCACTGTCGATTGGGAAGGTATGATTCAGAATTTTATAACCACCTTTCTATTTGAGAGTGAATACCCTTCAGTAGACAAATCATTATAGATTGTGATTCAGAAAGTATTCGAAGAGGCATCTATCCCCTCTATGGAACAACAAGATGATGAATGGACTGTGCCTCTTCAAAAATTGCAGGGCTACTATAACATCAATGCCAATGACGATGATGATCCCAGGAAGATACACATCACTGAAACATAAGGAAAAAGAGATGTGGAAGGACCAGGAGCTAAGATACCATTTATTGGTCAGCCAATCAAGATAAAAAAGGTCAATATTGGAACTGAGGAGACACTGAAGCTTGCCAATGTCGGAGATTATTTGGATGCTACTACCATTGATACAATTACAGAGCTATTGCATGAATATCAGGACTTGTTTCCAACCAAGTTCACTGATATGAAGGGAATAAAAGGACCTATGGGAGAGATGAGGATACCTTTGAAACCATATGTGAAGCCAGTCAAGAAAATACCTTATAGATTGAACCTGAAATACAAGGAAAAAGTGAAGATTGAACTCGAAAAAATGTTGGAAGCAAGGATTATTGAACCTGTTGAAGAATCAAAGTGGATCATCCCTATGGTGGTACAAGATAAGAAGACAGCTGAAATCAGGATATGTGTAGACCTCAACAAAACTAAATGATGCCTATCTGCGTGACCCTTTCCCTACACCATTCACTGATGAAGTATTAGACACCGTAGGAGGCGAGGAGGTATATTCTTTTACAGATGGATTTTCTGGATACCATCATATATGGATTTCCAAGGAGGACTGCCACAAGACCATGTTTTCCACAGAATGGGGATCATACCAACATACAGTTATGCCATTTGGATTGAAGAATGCCCCAACCATCTTTTCCAGGGTGGTGGTTGAAGCATTCAAAGAATTTCTGCATAAATATTTAGAAGCCTATTTTAATGACTGGACTGTGTTTAGTTTGCTGAAAAATCATATTGAATGTCTAAGGCTAATGTTGGATAAATGCAGGCAATGTTAAATTGCTTTAAATCTGAATAAGTGCATATTCTTCTCACCATTTGGAGTGTTATTAGGCCATATTGTATGCAAGCAGGGATTGTTGGCTGATCCATCTAAAATTGCAATTATAGTTGATTTGCCACCTCTGACTTCAGTTAAACAACTGCANATGCACTTATTCAGATTTAAAGCAATTTAACATTGCCTTAAATCTGAATAAGTGCATATTCTTCTCACCATTTGGAGTGTTATTAGGCCATATTGTATGCAAGCAGGGATTGTTGGCTGATCCATCTAAAATTGCAATTATAGTTGATTTGCCACCTCTGACTTCAGTTAAACAACTGCACAGTGTGCTAGGACACACTGGCTATTACAAGAAATTCATTAAAGGCTATGCCCAAATTACATCACCGATGGAGGTTGTTGAAGAAGGACTGCCATTTTGGTTGGACAGATGAATGTCAACAGAGCTTCGACACACTGAAACAAAAGATGGTTACCGTGCCCATTTTGGTTTTCCCGGATTGGACTAAAGAGTTTCATGTGCATGTTGATTCATCGTCCATTGCATTGGGAGCTATGTTAGCATAGTTGGGAACATGATACATTGATCACCCATTAGCCTTTGCCAGCAGGAAGTTATCCATGGCAGAAATTAACTACACCACCACAGAGAGAGAAGGATTGGCCATGGTGTATGCGCTACAAAAATTCCACCACTACTTATTGGGAGGACATTTTAAAATGTTCATAGATCACTCCACGCTGAAGTACCTATTCAACAAGCTAGTGTTGGGGGGGCGAATATGTAGATGGCTTCTGTTGTTTCAAGAATATGATTTTGAGATCATAGTTAAGACAGGAAGAATGAACAAGGGCCCTGACCACTTGTTGAGGTTGGAACATGGAAAAGAACCCACAAGTTTGGAGGATACACTATTGAATGCAGAACTTCTCGCCATCAGAAAGATTGATGACCACTTGACAGAAATAGTCCATTTATTGTCCACAGGAATGGCACCTAGTAAGTATACAACTCCCCAGAAGAAACAACTAGTAGTGTGTGCTACAGACTTTTCACTGATAGCGGGTCAGCTATACAATATGGGACCTAATTATATACTAAGAAGATGTGTTATGGAGGCAGAACGCACACTGATCATCGCAGAATCTCATGAAGTCATCGTAGGAGGAAATTATGCAGGGAAAGCAACTGCACAAAAGGTTTTGCGAGCTGAACTTTGGTGGCCTACCTTACACAAAGATGCTAAGGATTATGCTAGAGTCGGTGATCTGTTCCAAAGAGTTGGGAGACCATCCAGAAGAGATGAAATGTCATTAGTGTTATCACTGAAATTTCGTCCGTACACGGCGACAAGAACTCCGCATCATCAAAACAGGACTGGAGTCATTCATGGCACAGGATTAATTCCACAGCATTGCAAAAGGGTCA
>SNQJ01S0093254.1:6982-19081 GCA_010110895.2 Picea sitchensis
AAGCTTTCACAATGATTTGAGAGTCTTTAGAGATGCCTAGACCCCTTGGTGAAGAGATAATCTACAATTGTGTTCCTTGGCAACATTTCTACACTTCAAGGGGAATATAGGCTTATTGTTTGTTTTTGGTAAGGGCATTGGAGATTTTGTTTAGTGAAAAAAATAGAAAGGAGGGAAGTTGAATTGTGAGAAATCATAATGGAGAGCATAATTGATCATTTTGTAGGATTTTTTTTCTTTTTCTTTTAATGGTGGATATGAAAGCTTTTTACATTTGATTTTTTTACTAAGAGTATTGTTTTCAACAAGGGAAGATCATGTTTTTTATTCATGGGAATCCTCACATTTCCTTTGCTCCACTCAAACTCTCTGTAATCTTTTTCCACTATATTGAAAAAGAAATTAAAAAAAATATTATGCCTCAAGATGCTTTTGATGCAAAAGAAGCATCACTACTCTAGAAATGTGTCTACGAGGAAGTTTGTATAAATTTTTCATGACAAACTTTTGTGATGAAGTTGTGTCATTGCATATTGTTAATGATGGAATTTATAATGGAATTGCTTCATCGTAGGATATTATTGCTCAATGGAATGAATATAATATCTAGCTACAAGATGAGGTCAATTCTTTTCAAGACTATTTTTGAGCTTCATGGGGACATTCTTCCTCTTTAGGTTGATAATGTTCATCCTTTTGACATGTATCAAGAGCCAAAGAATAATTATGATCTCATGCATTCACAGTGGGGCGAGAAGGGCAAGATCATCCAAGATTTGCAATGCCTCAATCAAGGCCTTACTATGCTTAAGGTAAAGCTCCTAGATGGGTCAAAAGAGCAAGTTGCACATATTGATGCATCTTATTCTACAAGTGTTCCAAGACTAGTAGCCACTCATAAGCAATATTCACGTCCTATTGTTGAGTTAACAATATAGGCGAAGGATAAAGTTTTGGAGACTTTTAATACCACTTCTTCTCTATTGGCTACTCATGAGCAAGCTTCTTCTAACTTCAAGAAGCATACTAAAGGGATTGGTCCCAAATTGCTTTGTGAGATGGGATATATAGGGAAAATTGGATTGTTTCTTCTCATTGTAGATGTGCATTTTATGATGGGACAAACATCATGGTGCATTTTTTTATGTGGAGCCCTAGTTGAGTTTTGACCCTTGTGTCCAAAAAAGTGCATGGTTAGTGCTCTTTAATACCTTGTTCGAAGCATTCTTGTTGATCTTTGACACTTGAGCTTCGTTGGCTCGCTCTCAATTTTAACGAGATCCGTAGTTTGTGTGATTGGAGAACTCTTGCCTTATTAGCATCTTCTTCAAATTGTCTCAGATTCAACATGCTCTTTATCATCTATATATCAATTTTGGACATTGTTCTTTGGCAACACCATGGGGATTTGATTCATTGTTCTAACCGTTAGTGCATTTTCTCATTTAAACTTGTGTTTACTTCATTTTTTTTTGAAGAGGTTCCTCTGAAGTTGTTACTGGAGGCTATAGTTTGGAAGCACGACCCTCCTTTTAAATTTGTGTCTGCTTCATTGTCTTTTGAAGAAGATCATGTGATGGTGTTTAGAAGGCTATAGTTATGCACATGGACTTTCTATTAAGAGCATGTTTGCACCTCATAATGGTTTGGTTGTTTTTTTATAGCATTAGTCTCTACAGTATTCCCTACCCAACTAAATATTCACGATGATTATTGCAATGTTTATTTGGCCAATTATTTGTTTACCACATTTTTTCCAAGTGAACAATAAAGGGGGACATTGGGATGTACATTTTGCTTGTCAAATATCTTTTATTACAACTTTCTTTGTTTAGGTTCCCAAGTCAATATAAAGAGGGGATGTCGGTGATACTTTGGGTAATCTTGATTTAAAGGACATTAACTGCCATTGATGCCCTAATGGCATGTTATTAATGTGGTATTTAGAAGATGGCCTAAGTGGTTCTTTATTAATATGGTGATTAGAATATAGTCTAGTGAATTGCAATTAATGTGGTAATTATGCTAAAGCTAATTGTTATATAAAAGGGTCTAATACCCCATTGAAATACACCATGTGACAGAAATAAATCAATGTTGTTCTACAAGGGCTCTCCACTAGATTGAGTGTTGATCTTTATATGTGTTGTGCTTATTGTGACCATGCCTTTGTCCCATGTGTTTTTCACATGCATAATGAGTCCAATACACTCGTTAATATATCATGGCTTCGAAGTTTATGAGAAGTAGATGTGACAACTAGATTGCTGACGTGTTTACTCTATCCTTGAAAACTATATGGCAATCCACTAATCATAATTGTCATATCATATCATTTAAATGTCTACACCAATCCACAAATCATTATTGATCGCTATTTCTAATGTACATAAAATTCATTTTATATGATGTCATAGTTGTCATGATGGTTCACTCTCACATTCTATTTGTTTTTATTTTATATAAAACTCATATTATTGTTCATTGTTTGTTAGATTGCTTATAGTTAATATTTACCACAATATTTAAAATAATAGATGCATTAACATATCTAAAAAATAAGATTGTTGATCTATCAATTGTATATCGATCTTGCATTTATAGTGTTACATAATTACATGTAAATAATTAATTATAGATCTATACTATAAAACACAATATTATTCATCATATGCAATGTTTAATAAATCATCATTAAATTTATAATTGTATATAAATGGAAATCTACATAATTACATATGAATATGTTAAATTAAATTAATTAGAGATAACTACACAAACAATAAAATTATTTCAATGTAAACAACATAATGGTTAACAAAATTTGACTTTTTAGGAGATGTGAATGCTAGACAAACTCACATTTATGATTATCAACATTTTGAGTCTAAAAAAATCTAGACCATGTGAAATTTGAAAGTTTTGAGGTCTATAAACACCAACTTTGTGAAACTTAGTAGTATGGGGTCTAAAAACATGACTACTTTGATAAACTTAATAGTTTGGGGTCTAAAAACATGGCTACTTTGAGAAACTTGAGAGTTTAGGGTCTATAAAAAAAAAGGCCAAATCAATGTAGATTATGCTATTGTTGTCTAATTGTGCACATATCAATGAACTTAAAGTGGATCCTAATTTCACTATTCTCATTTGCATACCTAGATGAACATTTTAACCCCTTTTTATTAAAATGATTCCATTGAACATCAACAAGCAACAACAATTTGATGTGAGATATACAAAATTATAGAAATGTCTCATGCACCATGGAACATCCCTTTATCTAAGATGCCACCACTAAGATATCTATTCTGTTAAAATCAGCCAGGACTTGCACCTAGCCCCATTTGCATACACAAGTACACCTCAACTTCTAATTAACAGTTATAAACTTATCCTCATAATGTCACAAACATTGCTTGTTAAGAAGCCATTAAATGTCAAGTAATCCATATGTTGGACAACCAACCCCACAAGTTGCCTCAGAGAAACGAAACAATTGGCTAAGGAGTTGATTTCCTTAGAATTCCTTCCATATCATCATCTAAAGAAATTATGCAATGCTACAAGTTGAACAACAATTTAATAAGATGAGGAAAATACTGCTCAAGGAAATTAAGCATTGGCATGAAAGGCTTTGCCAAACTTCTAAAAACGGGATTTCATATATCGCTGCTTATTAAAAAAAAAAAGGAATTTTCATGAATATTCAAATTGAGGCTATAACTCTTTCAAAACTTGGACTCATACTTGAAAAATAAACGCCAACGGTTAATCCTTTGAAACTATACTTAGGAAGAGAGCCAATATTTGTGAAATTCCTTCCTCTCCCTGCTTAACTATGTGACAAGAAAATTCTTGTGATAATAGCCAAAATAAACCTCTCAACATCCTTGAGGCTAAAGAAAACCAAATATTAAACAAATTTAAAGGATATTGTTCAAACTACGTGAAAAGAAATTATTGTGATAATAGCCAATATAAACCTTTCAGCATCCATGAAGCTAAAGAAAACTACGCATAAAACAAATTTAAAGGATAATTGATCAACCATAAATTACAAATCTAAATAGAGGAAATCACCTAAAAATAGATACATTGCAATCTCATTATAAGGAAGTCCAGAAAAGTATTCCACTTAGATGCCCTTGATTAAGGACACCTTGCAAAATATTGCCCAAGATTGATATGAAAAATAAAAATACAAAAACAATAGTGCTAAGAGGAAGCTAAAGGGAGGAGAGCAGTGAAGGGGCAAGAATCGATGGACAAATTTAGATCTAAATCTAAATTTCAGATTCTATATATAGAAAGAGGATTAGAAATAATAGAGGAGCCAATGCCACAAAAAGACTCCACCCAGAAAAGGAGAAATCCCTAGAGGGTGTTTTATGATGCCAAGCAAGGAGTAGACTTGAAATGATGATACGTAAAAATGATATGCATCTAGCAAAGCCAAGCCCACTAGGAGGACTAAAAAAAATGCATGAAGCAAAAGTCTCTCAACTATAAATTCAGTCCTTGCTTTGTCAATGTTAACACTTTGCTTCATTTAAGTTTTCTTAGAGAATTTCCAATTATAATGTATCTACAATCTAACCAGAGAGATCTAAGTGTTCAGGCATAGCCATGCCGTGCTAATAAACAATTCTATGGCAGTACAATATGCTTGGTTGTAGTTAGAGATCACTACTCTAAATCAACATCACCGTTTATGTGAATACAAAATGTTTTTGCTGCAAAATGTGAAGGTGACAATGAAAGGGGAAGAGAATAAATATGGTTGGATATCAATTACAATTTACAGTGACTGTTGCTTCCTCTACCACACCATATATCCAAAACCATCAGGACCTTATGTTCAAAACAATTATTTACATCTTTGCTATATTTCTACTATTAATTCTGGGACATGAGGACATTCTGATCCTATTCATTTAGTACTTTTCAAGGATTATTTTCTTCATCTATGGATAATTCTCCATCTCCAAGAGCAATTTCAACAAAAAAAAAAAAGAAAGAAAATATCAACTACTAACATTTATTGTTTCTACAGAAAGGTTGCATAATGCAACGTGCAAATCATGAACCTATGACGGTAATTGTCAAATATGTTGTGAATACAAATGTTGCGGCTCTATGAAAAAAGATGTAAGATAAAAGAGAAACTGTGCTTACTGCAGGAACTGAAAATATGTATCTATTCATAGACGCGAGAAAAGGTTATAAAATGGAAAGACGTTAAAATGCACTCGTAGTAAAATGCATTTGCTCCATTTTTCATCATCATCATTTCAAATTACATTATTATCTCATCCAGAGATAYCATAACACGACCAGTGCTTGACCTGATGCAATGAATTCGGATTATGTTCCAGTGTAATAYGGTGATAAATGCTATGGAACCCAACTATTAAAAAGATGACGTTCTGCAGTGAGGACTGAAGGCCTGGTTCAGCAATAATAAGGAATGCATCTTGATCTCCTATTTTAATAAATAGGTCATGATTCATATTGTACATAACATCAGTTGAAAACCAAAAGGTCATGTTTACAAGTAGTAGTTGAGCACCTTTTAGATTCAAGAAGCCAATCAATAGGGAGGTCAGGCAATCTTAATTGTTTTGCTCAATAAAATAATAAATGTTTCTTAACTTACAAATCTTCCATATACAGAAGAGAGATATTTTTAGATAAAATCATCAATATTGCTGAAGGGAAACTACTTTCCATCTGTTTGATTATTAAATATTAATTATTATGTGGTTCTGCACATATTCACAATTATGCCACCATGCTACACAAGCCATAATCTTAAACCCTCGGCCATTGTGGACTGACTACCTGCACAATAAGTAGCTGAATGTTAATAAAAAATTGTTTGATTTCAAGGAGGCTGAAGACAGACATAAGCACAAATAAAATATAATCTTGGGTTGTTTTACCCACATATTCTAACAGACACTTCTATAATATAGTGTATTTACTATTTACAGTATCAGGAAGCAAATGAAACTACATCACACATGAGTCATAAGCACATATTCACAATTATACCACCACGCTACACAACCCATAATTTTAAACCCCCGGCCAATGTGGACTGACCACCTGCACAATAAATAAATAGCTGAATCTTAATAAAAAATTGTCTGATTTCAAGGAGGCTGAAGCCAGACATAAGCACAAACAAAATATATTCTTGGGTTGTTTTACCAACATATTCTAACAAACACTCCTATAGTAGTAGTGTGTTTACAATATAAAAAAGCAAATGAAACTAGATCATACACATTAATCATAACAGTATAATTTATGAAAATATTAAATTGTGTCAAAATGCTAACCATTTTCCATCCATCATTTACCGTGTACTGCACTAGATATTCATAGACATTATTTTCTAGTGTAATACTCTTCAAAATAAAAACTGAAAATCAAACATGAAATGTGGAATGTCAGCACTGGACAAAGAGGATAAAGTTTGTTTTCATAGATAAACATCATTTTCTTCAAAGAAAAGATCAAAAGGAGATACGAAAAGATAAATAGTTTATAACAAACATAGAGAATTAAAGACAAATTAATCACAGATAAAAACTCAATGGAATTCGGTCATTCACAAATTACATGCTAATAAAAATAAAAATTCAATGGAATTCGGTAATTCACAATTTACATGCTAATAAAAATCTCAATTAGTTACTTTGTTCAACACTAACCAAACTAGATTTTTTCCGTACATACAAATGGGCATATATATGCTTCATATTTTCTCCTTTTATTAGTCTACCCACCCTTAGAATATCAATGTAAACATTTTCCCTGATATTTTACCCTTCGAACAAACCCATTCAAGCATGCATTCAAACTGCTTACAACAAATCAAAGAAAATATAGAGCCACTGACTCATCTATTTAGACCCTAAGAAATTTTTCGGTGATGAAAAAACCGAAAGAAAACATAAACCTGAAAAGCTACAACCAAAGACAAGACACCCTGATGTTTGATGCGCAATGGAATCTTCTATGAAGCCAAGTTTGCCTTTCAGAAGAAGAAGGATATGGCTAAGAACATTCAATTGGCTTTATAAATTTGGCAAAGAGCATAAAGTGATATGATTGAGTTGTATATACGCTAACACCTTGCATTTGTTGTTCAAACTTCACATAACTGGTTCTGATAATACAAAGATAAAACTAGTTTTAACTGCCTTTAAATTCTATCAATTCATGCCAGTTAGCATGCAATGAAGCCACCAAATATTTAATTACAGGTGATAGAATTTACAAGAAACAAAAAAGGTAGCAAACCTCTAACGTTGCAAAGACCAGTCTCATCCAACCAGCAACTACTGCTGGCTCTTCTGCCATTCCTGTTACTGCCATTTGCTCCAACTGCAATGTCTTTACAGGGAGCCTGCAGAAAAATCCAGGTGATGGGTTGAGCTTTCTCTATTGATAAATTCAAATGAAGTTTGATGAAAATTCATGTCATTAAATATAAGATCAATAGGCAATCAACGGAAGGTGCTGTACTTATATGCAACTTACGCCATTTGCCGAATCCCAATTTTGTTACATTTTGGCTTGACTATATTTCAACTATGTGGATACCTCTATTTTCTCTTCTTTGCTGGTTAACATGTTTAGTTTATAATAAAGAAAGCACGGATGTTTGAGAGCATCCTCTGGATCCTTGTACTATGCTTCATCTTAACTCCATAACATGAATGGCTAATGGGTGCTCTTCCTTATTATCATTTCTTTCTAATTTTCATAAAGATTAAACCATATGCCAAAGAATAGGATATTGTTTTAAACCAAAGATGAAGCAAGACAATGAAAATCAATTGAAATTTGATTTATTAAAGTGCTCCGAGTATACGCAACTCATTTTTGCAAACAGACTTAAGGACCTGGCATAGCTGTTAAGTTCTGATTTGTTTTTATATTAAAAAATAACTTTGTACAAAGAATTCGGGAATTATAATGCAAATCATGTCTCATCTTTTCTAAATATGTCCCTTAGACAACTCTCTTTATTGGTATCTGGAGAAACCTGAATTCTAATGGATGAACATAAGTACATCGTGGTTAGGTGGATAACATGCTATAAATGTCTTCTATTTGTGGAAGTCAGTCATTATATACTGCAGCATGCTATCTGACTAGTTAGCAAGTAGGTAGAAACTATTGGGCTAGGAGAGATAGATTTGACATGGAAAGTGTAATTCAATTAAAAATTCCTCTTAGGACTGGATTTCTCTCAATTAATATCAATGAAGAATGCATATTTCCAATGACAAAGATGTACGAAATAGGAAAATCAGCTTTGAGAGCACCATGAGGTGTAGAAATAGACCTCTATACCACACTCTCTACAGTCCTTTTAATCTCAATATTAATAGGCTTTAAAATCTTCAATTTATCAACTTATAGGCTTTTAAAGGTTGACTTTGCTAATATGTACCATGAGCATTCCTGTGTCAACAAACCAGTCAAATGATCGGCATTTTCCCCAAAAGAAAAAGATGAGACTTTAAACAACGTCTCATCCCAAAGTTTCAAAATTTACTTCAATTCAAAAATAGGCACCCACCCATACAATGAATAACACATTGGAAGATCTAAGGATTAGGAAAGACATGGGAGGAATCAATTTCCTGTGTACAACACTTCTGAAACTGTAAGTTTACCAAACAGTTAGGACCTCAAATTGCGGAATGGGTTCTCAATATCTTATCTAGGATTTTTCATTGGAGGGCAGTTATTTTTGGGGATAGTAGATTGTGCAGGATGTTAACTTGGTGGTTCTGGTATTGTTAGACAATCTAATGCTTATTTTATAAGACTTGGATCCTAGGTCAATAGTATCAAATGATGAAGTTTTAATAAAATGTAATGTTATGATTATGTTAATGACATGTTAGGACAAGATTTTAATAAAGTGATTATGATGTAACAAAACACTACCCATTCAAGAGAAAAATGAAACATGTCTCCTCCTACTATATGCATACACCACATGACTGATATGGATGAGAAATCCATCATTGATTCTTCTGACATATCTGCTCACATGTGTTAAATATTTCTAACAGTGGTATCAGTGCGACCACTTAATCGGGGCATTGAAAAACCGTGCTACGTTTGGCACAAAGTCCGGGGTTAAACGTTTTGCACATTGAAGAAGTAAAACACAAATAAACACAAGTTACAAGTTAAACGTTATTTGGTTTTTAATAGTAAAAAAATGAGAAATTATTATTTCTAGTTTCTAAGCAAAGAAACTTTAGAAAAACTAATTATTTCTTTCATTTAAAGTAAAGTATGATAATTGGCAGGCAAAGCAGGCAATGGGGAGATTTCGGTAGCAGACTTCTGCATGGAGTCCTGGGAATTCAATCCACAAAGGGCAGTTCCGCCCAAATCTGATCCCTCATCCAACCCAATCCCGCCATCCACTCTTGGCCCGACTCCTCGGAAAGAGGTGCCTCTCCCTAAGGATCCTCAGTTCTCACCCAATGTGATCAATAACCATTCCAATCCTTCATCCCATTCTCTAGTGATATCCCAACCCCGACCTCCTGCTCCTAGGGCTATTGAGATTGAAGGCGGATGGACAATGTAGACAAGTGGAAGGAGCCCAAGTCTCCCTCTTGGATGGAACAATAGCTTAGGGATCCTAGGCAAAATTTGCATCCTAAATCCTATAAGGATGCAACTATGCACTCGCCTAAGTGAGGTCCCTCGCAGTTGGGTGATTTTGTGTCCAACAACAGTTTTAGTAGCCCGAGTATGGGGTTAATTCTTGAAAAAAGCTTCTCTTGTGTCTTGGAATGTCAAGGGGATGACTATCCCAAGAAGAAAGATGTATGTTTGAAATATGCTATGGAAGGCCAAACTTNGGGATAGTAGATTGTGCAGGATGTTAACTTGGTGGTTCTGGTATTGTTAGACAATCTAATGCTTATTTTATAAGACTTGGATCCTAGGTCAATAGTATCAAATGATGAAGTTTTAATAAAATGTAATGTTATGATTATGTTAATGACATGTTAGGACAAGATTTTAATAAAGTGATTATGATGTAACAAAACACTACCCATTCAAGAGAAAAATGAAACATGTCTCCTCCTACTATATGCATACACCACATGACTGATATGGATGAGAAATCCATCATTGATTCTTCTGACATATCTGCTCACATGTGTTAAATATTTCTAACAGTGGTATCAGTGCGACCACTTAATCGGGGCATTGAAAAACCGTGCTACGTTTGGCACAAAGTCCGGGGTTAAACGTTTTGCACATTGAAGAAGTAAAACACAAATAAACACAAGTTACAAGTTAAACGTTATTTGGTTTTTAATAGTAAAAAAATGAGAAATTATTATTTCTAGTTTCTAAGCAAAGAAACTTTAGAAAAACTAATTATTTCTTTCATTTAAAGTAAAGTATGATAATTGGCAGGCAAAGCAGGCAATGGGGAGATTTCGGTAGCAGACTTCTGCATGGAGTCCTGGGAATTCAATCCACAAAGGGCAGTTCCGCCCAAATCTGATCCCTCATCCAACCCAATCCCGCCATCCACTCTTGGCCCGACTCCTCGGAAAGAGGTGCCTCTCCCTAAGGATCCTCAGTTCTCACCCAATGTGATCAATAACCATTCCAATCCTTCATCCCATTCTCTAGTGATATCCCAACCCCGACCTCCTGCTCCTAGGGCTATTGAGATTGAAGGCGGATGGACAATGTAGACAAGTGGAAGGAGCCCAAGTCTCCCTCTTGGATGGAACAATAGCTTAGGGATCCTAGGCAAAATTTGCATCCTAAATCCTATAAGGATGCAACTATGCACTCGCCTAAGTGAGGTCCCTCGCAGTTGGGTGATTTTGTGTCCAACAACAGTTTTAGTAGCCCGAGTATGGGGTTAATTCTTGAAAAAAGCTTCTCTTGTGTCTTGGAATGTCAAGGGGATGACTATCCCAAGAAGAAAGATGTATGTTTGAAATATGCTATGGAAGGCCAAACTTCTTGTGGTTTTCCTACAAGAAGTTAAGTCTGTTGGTTTTGAGTTTCGGTGTCTGATGAGTTATTGTTGCAAGGGCCCCTATTAGACTTTAGAGAACTCCTAGGGAAGTGGTGGGGTGGTTTTAGCCCTTTCTTCCTTCATGCAGAAATTTATAGTTGGGCATGGTTCTAACCCCTCACACAGATGTGTGTGATTTACGATTTTGATTTAGGATAGGTGTGATAACCAAATCTGGCTCACCAATTAAGTATCCAAAATATCTGGAATACAATGTAGAAATCCATGTGGATAACAATATATATAATAAATGTATGAGTAAATTGATATGAATAGTATGAGATGATTGAGTACAAATTCGTGTAAATGTGTTGAACCTGCACATAATAGATCTAGCTAGCAAATGACATACACAGTTTGCAGAGAAAATATGAGAAAAGAGAAGCAGGAGAGAAAAAATGGAAGAATTCTCATTAACCAAATGAATGAATGATAATTTACACATGATATACTCTGTATAACTCAACTAATGCGCACTGGAGGAGAAGCCAATGCGCCATAGTGGCGGTCGAGAGTGATCTGGACACACACCAACAGTTATGGGAGTAAACTACCACCTAGTCTAGTCTCTCAGGCAGTTACGGGAGTGAACTTCCACCTAGTCTGAGTTAACTAGTCTCTCAATCTTTAGTTAATTGACTGAAACAGAGTGAAGTGAGGAGGAGATAAGGGAGTCATGAGTAATGCGCTAGTCTGGTGATAATCCCAAGGGCAATGAGCATTAGGTGGTGATGATCCCAATGTGGCATCTAGACTCCACTCAACTAATCAAACTGAAGTGTGAACCGAAGAGAATATTCTATTAGAGGAATATTCTCCCTAAACTATAGGAGACTGAATAATGACTAATAAACATAGGGGTAACCTTAGGAAAAAAAATTCCTAGGTGTGTGTGAAGTATCTCCAACACCCCCCTTGAACATCACTATGGTGAAAATAAAGAATGGGTCCTAGCAACGAGGCCATGTTAGGTACCCAAATGCAAAAGATACATTGAAATA